>SKCR01037920.1:0-73516 GCA_019454045.1 Zanthoxylum bungeanum | reverse complement strand
TCAGATTTTTCAGAAATAGATATTTCAGTGATAGTTTTTGGAACAGATTTACTGAAAAATATTTTCAGAAAACATGTGTTTAAGAAATGAATTTTTAGAGATAAGTTTTCTAGAGACATGATTTTCGAAATGGACAAGAGTTATGAAAGAATTTTCAAGAAAGCTCGGTTTTATAGAAATGATTCAGAGTTTTCCAAACTGAAAAGTGTTTTCAGAAGAATCAGGTTTCTTAAAGTGATTTTTGACTTCACAACTATGAGATTTCAATTAAGCAGTTCAGTTTCAAATTTAAACAGTCCACTCACTTAGACCGTTCAAACGATCTAACCCACCCACTCTCAGTTTCTTTATCTTGCAGGTTTACCTGGAGGATGAGCTCAAGAGAATGGATACTGATGGCAGTCATTGGGGTGTTCGGTCCACCAGGTTAAGTCAGAGATAGAGTTCAGCCAAGTCAAGTAAAGTCCAGTTTCAGATATTTGTATAATAAAGTCATATATAGAGTTGTTAAGATAAGTGATGTTGAGTGTTCAGTTGTATGTTTATTATTTTACTTTCCATGTCATAGATTTGGGCAATGGTCTCATATATGAGATTATATTTGAAAAGAGTATCAGTGTTGTTCATAGTTAGAAATTCAGCGGCTTAGGGGGATAGTACGGCCTATTCCCTGTCGGTAGCATCTCCCGGATTGGGGATGTTACATATATTAATCAATTGAGATTGTCTCGATCTATCATGCAAATACTTGACCTACCCTAGGGCAACACTTATTTGTGGAATTATAGATTTCTGTGGCATAGTAATTCTCTTAGGTTTCTAATTCATTATTCATGGTTAATGTATCATGTTTAATTTTATGAAAAATATTTGATAATTTTAATATGCGATGAATGAATGTTAAATGCATGTTTATTTTATTTTTTAGCCACGGTTTCTCCAATTATTTCCAGTCTCTCAAATGATAAATTAATGGGAGAAAACTATGTTAAGTGGAAAAGTAACACGAATGTTATCTTGTTCTGTGAAGACCTAAAGTTTGTCCTGACGAATGAGTGTATTTCTGAGCCAGCCAGAAATGTTGGCCAAGCTATACGCGATGCCTATCAAAAATGGGTCGTGGCTAATGAGAAAGCCTGTTGCTACTTACTAGCAGGGATGTTTGAGGTTCTTGCTGCAAAATATGAGCCTATGGCTACAACATCTCAGATGATGGAGTCATTTCAAGGCATGTTCAGGAAGCCTTCGGAGCGTTAACGTAATGAGGCCATGGTCTCAGCGATGACTGCTAGGATGAAGGAAGGGACATCAGTCCGAGTGCATGTCTTGAGGATGATGACCTACCTTAATATAGCTGAAACCCATGGCGCTCATATTGATGAGCGAAGTTAGGTGACCGTGATCATGGACACTCTTCCGAAGAGTTTCTTGTAATTTAAAAACAACTATGTTATGAACAAGTTGTCTTTTACTTTGACCCAGCTGCTGAATGAGCTCACCCATTACGAGTCCATGCTTGTGGATCCTCGTAAGCCCAGTATTGAGGCAAATATTACAGTCTTCTAAATCTACAGAGAAGAAGAAGAATAACACCGGGAAGACTAAGGCTAAGCCCATGAATAAGAAGAACAAGAAAGGCTCTAAGGATGCCAAGCCCAAGGGAAAGTGTTTCCAGAGCAACAAGGACGTGCATTGGAAAAAGAATTTTCCTAAATACCTTACTGAGCTGATAGATAAGAAGGCTACAGGTAAATATGATTTACTTATTATCGAATCTTTATTAGTGGAAGATGATAAATCTGTATGAATTGTTGATTCTGAAGCCACTAGCAATGTTTTTCCATCTTTGCAGCTACTTGACACATGGAGAGACCTTGCTGAAGGTGACTACACCATGAGGGTCCAGACATAGGATGCTATTTCAACAAGAAAAGTGGGAGTTTCCAGTTTAAAATTTTCAAATAATAGTTATTTAAATTTAAACAATGTGTTATTTATTCTTGGGTTTCGCATGAATTTAATTTATGTTTCAAAACTTTTGAATGATGGTTTTTCTATTTTGTTTAATAGTAATTTGGTTATTATAGGTAGAAATGGATTAACCATATACACAAGAAACTCAGAAAATAATTTATATGTGTTAAGACTGTTAACGCATAGGTCAGTGCTCAACATTGAAATGTATAAGGTTGAGAAACCTAAAAAAAAAGGCAAAAGATTTCTCATGATGACACATATATGTGGCATCTCAGACTTGGTCATATCAGCCTTGACCAGATAGATAGTTTGATAAAGAATAGAGCTTTAAACCAGTTAAAGCTTGGAACTTTACTAGTCTGTGAATCATGTTTAGAAGGAAAAATGACCAAGAGATCTTTTACTGGAAAATGTATAAGAGCCAGTCAACCACTTGAGCTAATACATTCTGACATTTACGAACCGATGAATGTAAGAGCCAGAGGTGGTTATGAATACTTCGTCACATTTATTGACGATTATTCAAGATATTGTTACATTTACCTAATGCAGCACAAGTCATATACTTTTGAAAAGTTCAAAGATTATCGTGCTGAGGTTGAGAACCATTTAGGTAAGACGATCAAAACTCTACGATTGGACCGTGAAGGAGAATACCTTGATAGAGATTTCGAGGAATTCTTAGTTGAGCATGAGATAATATCCCAGCTCACAGCATCTGGAACACCACAGTAAAATGGTATTGCAGAGAGGAGAAATCGGACCCTACTAGACTTGATAAGATCTATTTAGTTATAGCTCACTACCTAATTCGTTCTGGGGATATGCATTGCAAACAGCAATGTATATCCTTAATGTAGTTCCATCTAAGTCTGTTCCTAAGACTCCCTTAGAGTTGTGGAGTGGTCGTAAAGTTATTTTATGATATTTCCGTATATGGGGGTGTCAGGCACATGTTCTGAAGAATAAGACTACTAAGTTGGAGTCGCGTTCATAGATGTGCCTATTTATAGGCTATCCGGAGGAGACAATGGGTGGATTATTTTATAGCACTGAAGATAATAAAGTGTTTGTATCGACAAACACTACGTTTCTGGAAGAGGACTATATGAGAGAGTTCAAACCGCGTAGTAAGGTGTTACTCGAGGAGTTACTTGTTGGTTCGACCAGCACACCATCGTCAATGAAAGTTGACAAACACATAGCACTGATGAGCGGAAAATAAATCACTATTTGCCACCTCTTTTACATAATATTTTGTATGGTTTCTCGAGTTTTATGAATGTTTTGATGTATTTTGTAGATAAATAAAATTTTGGGACTCAATGGAATCATCTTGGGGCTAAAACGGCGAAAAACAGACAAATGGGGCAAAATTGGAATTTCGTGTCGCGACGCCACTACTTCTGCGTCACGACGTGCTGACATCATCATGTTGCCAACACTCGTCATCTCCACGTCATCGCCACATCAGCACACGCGCCATTGCTTACGTCAGCATAATAATTCACGCTATCGACACGCGTCATTGCTTACGTCAGCATGACGTCAACGTCGCGACGCACAAGACCTCACGCATCTCGACTCCAAGCCAATAATTTATGTCGACAGCCACGTGTCAACATCTCAGTAAAATACGTACAAGTGTCACAAATCAACGGTGCGTCGCGACGCCCAAAGTTCCACGAGTCGCGACGCGCAAGGCAGAATTTTACCTATAAATTGAAGCTGATTTCATTTAGAATTTTCATGCTTTCCTTAAGATTTTAATAAAGATCTAAGGACTGTATTTTGTTTTTTAAGTTTTTATAATTTAAATTATGTATTTTTATTTCTAGTAGCAATAGTAGTTTATTTACTTTTTATTTCTTTTATGTTTAGTAGTAAATTTTCGCTGGGGGAAGGGTGAAGCTTTTATTATTATAATTTAGATTAATCTCCCTTAAATTATAATATATAAATTATCTTAAAACCTGACTTAATTGGATACCGCCTTTATGGTCGGTTGGACTTAATTAAATTGATTTTAACCTGACTAAACTGGATATCGCATTTATGGTCGGTTGAAATTAATTCAAAATCTGAATTGATTAGGATACCATCTATATGGTCGGTTGGTAATATCATGAAAATTTATATATTATAATAAGGGAGATTTCTAAATTAGAAATGATGAAAGTGGATCCCCTAACCCCAGCATTTTATTTTTAATCTAGGGAAGTGATGAAGCACAATATTCACATGCTTAATAATTGATTTAATTATATTATGTTTAATACTTTAGTTTGTTTATTGAATCTTAAGCTTAATACTTCTTGTTGTTTGACCACCAATAAGATTGATGTGGTAAACTTAAAATGAACTTGGAAAAGAGATTTTAAGTTTCAGCCTTAGATTCAATAGTTCACGATCTCATCTTAGGGCATGGTGACCCTTAGATAGATTTCTTTCCAGGATAGACATATACCTGTCGGACGGGGGTAGCCACAAATTGAACTTGAGCTTAATGAATTCGGGTAACTTGGTTAACATAGACATATGATTAATTGGGTTATTCTAGGTGTTCGCATCTGACCATCGGAAGAGGCTTTTGCATATTTTCGTGGTCCAGGTTAGCAAACTGATTTATTACACATATATAAGAGATTTAATTCATCATTAGAATAATATTGTGTGGAATCATAACCCTAGATGTTTGTGTCTTTTGTTTATTTTCCTTAGTATTTTCTTTTGTGTTTTTATTTATTTATTTATTTAGCAATCCTTAGTTGGTTGAATAACCCTAGATGTTTGTGTCTTTTGTTTATTTTCCTTAGTATTTTCTTTTGTGTTTTTATTTATTTATTTATTTAGCAAATCCTTATTCAACCAACTAATCAAACAATCATTCATTTCTCCCTTTAATTAGATACATGTAAATAAATAGTATCAATAATTAATAACAACAGTAGAAATTAAGTCCTCGAGGATCGATATTTTTATACTACTTGAGCGATACGTGTGCTTGCGTAACGTGTGTGTTTATCACCGATCAAGTTTTTGGCGCCGTTGTCGGGGACTTATTTTTCTTGCGTTATTAATTTTGAAGCTATCTAATTTACTTGTATCTAATTTTCTTTATTTTTATCTGTAATTTTTATTTCTTCCTTTTATTTTCAGGTGGTTGAACCGGATCATTATTGGGCGATAAAAGAATTACGAGCTTTACGAGGTGAAGATACACCCCAAATCAGGGAGAAATATTCCGGTTTTCTGAGGCCTGTTGTCCATCCTATAAACTATCCACGGATATCAGAGAGAAATAACACAACATTTTCTCAACGAATTCAGAGATGTGAGATATGTAATGTGTAGACACTGTATTTTTGCATAAGTCCGATGATGAGTCTCGTATGGAGGCACTACCTGAAAAGTTACGGAAGTTGTGAAAAACGAATGCCGGAAGGAAAGAAAACCCCCAAAATTAGCCCCTCATCGAATTCGGACTCACTAGCCAGCCTCGGATTCGCTCAGCCGTTGTTTCAAGCCTTAGCCTCGGACAAGCCCCAAACACCTGCAACCGGCCCATTACCCTGCAACCCACACACGTCCCAAAGCCCATACAAACCTCCCATGCACGCCCAAACCTTCCCAAATAAAGAAAATCCCATGCAATTCACATGTGCAAATTCCCTCATCAACACTTTCCAATTTAACAAGATGTGAAATCCCATCCTTTCCAATTAACAAGATTTGAAATCACCTCACCACTAAATTTATAAGATTCTTTCCCAAAATAAATTTCCTAAAATAAACATGATTTGTTTCCTTATTTAGAGCCCTCGAAATCATTATAAAAGAGAGACCAAATCATCAAAGTGGAAGGGCCTCTCTTCTTTACCTTGGACGGCAACACCACCAACAAAAAACCCTTGAGACTCTTCTCTTCTTCTTCTTCAAGCCATCACCGAAACACACAACAAAAAGAACCCTAAGCCATCACCGAAACATACAACAAAAAGAAACCCCAAAAGCACCAAAAAAACAGCAGCCAAAATACCAAAAACAGCAGCCCAAAATACCAAAAAACAGCAGCCAAATCACTGAAAAATAGCAGCCTAAACAGCTAAAATAACCCAAAAAATAGCCAAAACAGCAACCAAAAATAACTAAAAACAGCAGCCAAAAACACCAACCAAAACAGCAGCCAAAAAATAACCAAAAACAGCAACCAGCAAAACAGTAAAAATAGCAACCAGTGAAACAGCAAAAACAATAACTAGAAAATAGAATAAATAGCAACCAGCGAAATAGCAAAAATAACAACTAGAAACAACAAAACAACAATCAGAAAATAGTAAAACAGCAAGCAGAAATAGCGAAACAGCAAGCAGAAACAGCGATCCTTCCGGCAACGGCCTAACACACTTCCGAGAAAACAACTTAAAAGGGAAGACCTGAGGGCACCCTTTACCATTTTTATTTTATAGTTATGGACGCTGCATGTTTGGCTGGACGTATTTCGGTATGCGAAGTCCTACATCAAAGATGACAAAATTTCTGGTCATATTTTTCTTTCCTTGGCATTCCATTATTTATCTTTTTTATTTATTTATTCATCGTTATTTTATTATTTTGCATTTAGTTTGTTATTTATCTTTTTGTCTATTCATTGTTATTTTATTATTTCGCCTTTATTTTATTTGTTAATGTTGGTGATTATCCGCATATGTATTATTATATTATTTCATGCTTATTTTTTATTTATATTTCATTAATATTTATGTGTGTTGTTATCCCTTGCGGTATATCGGATGGAAACCCACATAAATTTCGTAGCCGAATCTGAATGGATGGTAGTGCGGTTTGTACTTGGGATACAACTTCATATGCCACTCGGGAAATATTCATACATACGTGATTAACCCCCCTTTTGTTTACTATTTATTTATTGACGCTTTTCCCGCTTTTGATTGATTTTCGTTATTGCATCTCGTACTTCTCAATTTAATATGCTTTTTGGAATCGTGTTATTGTGATTATTAATATTTATGGGTGTGCAAATTTGTGTTTATTTGAATTACCTTGCATGAACTGTATAAGACTTGGCTATACCATTGTGTGAACCCGTCCATTATACTAGCATAAGTAAGGGACCATTCTGAACCCAACGGTTTGAGGTCTTCCCTTGCGAGAGGTGAGTGCGGCCTTAAATCTTTCCTAGTTCACACTGAGTGGAGACTCATTATTCTCTGGTTTAGTCCCCCGCGGGCTACTCCGTACTCTCTACGGGCTGCGAACCCAACAGTGTCGTGGTCGCCGAGCATCATAGGCATAGCGGTAAACTCGCTCCGCTCCTACATAATGGTAACACCCTAGCGATCATTGCGAATACAACTATAATTCAGGGTGGCAGAACTATCAGAGACCTTCATATAATGAACCAGCATATTTCATTGAACCACATTTTCCATCTTATCCACCATAAACCTACGATCTTCAAGGACCAGAACCATCAGTGGGAAGACAGTTGATGAACAGGCTCGAGAAACGGGAAGCTAAATAGGATGCAATGTTTCTGAGTCAAATAAAAACCTTACAGAGGCTGGTAAATGAATTGAGACAAATAATCAACAACCAGAACTACATACCTCACGGAGCAAATTCAAATAACACTGATGAAACCTTCGAATACCAAGAGTTTTATGATGACACCAACAGATGAGGAGGCTGAGGTAGAGGTATCAGTTCAGGAACCCGAACAGGTAGAATCTCAATTTGATCTTGATTATTCATCGGACTCTGAGGAGGAATAAATAGCAGAGCTGTTTGAATCAACTACACCAACAAGTGAGGATGAAACTCTGCATCCTCAACATGCATTGCACAGATGTTTGAAGAATAACTGAACGAGGAAATACCAAAATATATCTGTGAAGAAAATATGGAGAAAGATGCAGAACAAATGGACGAGCAAATGTTTGACCATATTGAAGATCTCATGACTTCAGGAGAAACATCACTATTTTGGGGAGTATAAATCAAAGATATCGCCCAGAAGCTTGACAGAATGGAACTGCCATTCAAAGTCAAGCATCATACAAGACCTCCTGATTTTCTTTCTTTCTTTTCAGGAACCACTGGAGCGACAAAGTTTAAGAAGGTGGCACAAGCACTGAATGAGACAAAATTCTTTTGGTCACCTCACTATTGGAAGAGACCCTTCAAAAGCAACGCACATGGGATTGTCTTTAATCGCACATCCAAAACGATGTTGAAACCTCATTGACAGATGGACTTTAGACACTTCTGGTTGAAGACGATAAATTTAGCACTAGCAGAGAGGAAACCCATGCAAAATTTTTATTTTCATTTCAATTTTTATTTTTATATTTGTGTAAACATGTTATAGAATTTTTTTAATTTTGTGTGTTATTTTTATAGGGAAAAACATAAACGGAGTACTTAAGGCAATACAAACCAGTGTAAGCGGGGCCATACCATTGATGTCGGTGGGCTGATATCGACCAACATAGCTTGAACAACACGTTCTACACAAACTGGCCAGCTATACTGTAGCTTAATTACAAGCCTATGTACGCAGGCAAGGGTGCCCATGGACCTTAGAGAAGAAATGATACAGCCCACCACTGTATTGACCGCTCGTATTATCCAATAACTCAAAGCAGAGAGGCATGCTCATGTCAGGTCTTCCTCATCAGCACCTATACAGCCACAACAACAACCTCAACCAGCGTGAAGACTATCACAATCTCACTCCATATCACAACGAGTAGATCAGTTGGAATCTCAGGTCGACTACATCGCTCAACTGCTTCAGCAAATGGCACATCATCAAGGATTGAGTGATGATCAGATTCCAGCCTATCCAAGCAGCAACAGCGAGAATGAAGAGAAAACTGAGGATTGAAAACTCACGGTAACATTGTTCTTTTATCTTTCTTTTGTTTTGTAACGCATTGGGGACAATGCTATGTTTAGGTTTGGGGGTGAGGTTGTTTATTGCTATTTATTTTCTCCATCCATTTTTTTCTTTCCTGCATGTTTTTATTCCCTGCATGTCGTGCATGTTTTGTGTGTTTTATTTTTTGCATGCTTTATTTAAAAAAAATGAAAAAAAATATATATAGAGAGTAATGATGAGATTGTTATTCTTAGTAAAAAGTTCTAGGAAAAGATAAATACTAATTTCACTTTTATCCTATACTTTGAACCTAATATCTAGGTCAGACTCATATGCACTTAAAAAAATAGTTCTGTAGCAGTTAGATAATAAGGCATTGACAAAGTGACTAGTTGAAATAATCGGTGGTTGATGAATGACCATTTGCCTGAATATCTGTTTCTGTCTGCAGCTAATTTTGATGTGAGGAATGATGATAAAAAAAATTTATGTATATTAATAAAAAGTTCTTACTTAGTAACCGGACATCTTGCCTCAGTAAACAGAGACTGTTCGCGTCAAACGGTAAGAACTTTTAACAACTGAGATCCGAGTAATTAAGTTTGTATGGGTGTTTTAACACCTAGTACCCTAAAGCCAACTGGTTTGGGAGTCACTGGCCCAAAGCTCGCTACATGGATTAAAGATTTTACAAAAAACAAAAAAACAAAAAAAAAAAAACATACCTCACTTTGCGCAGATTGTAGTAGACAAAATAATTTTAAATAGTCAAGTTGGTTTGACCCATTAACTACTGAGAATTGAGACAAACTCACCTAGTTAATAACTTAGAATCGAAGCTATTTGCAGAGCTATTCACACACACACTCAGAGTCTGACTTAGATACTTTGTTCAAAGGAAAGGATTTTAGTTGTAGTTTGCATTTTGAAGGTTCCTTTAACTTTGTTGCTAGAGATTACATGAGGACATTGTATATATATAGCTATTATTTTCTTTATTTTATTTATATTTCTTTCTTTTCTTTTCACTTTTTTGCTTCTGTGTGCATTAGATTGACATTTATGGGTATCGTCACTGTAAGCCCTCACGAGACTACAACTCGTCGACTAGGGACACCTGTGGGTTTAAAGGCTTGTTGTATACACTAAATGCAATCGTGATCCCTACGAAAGTGGCTTAGTTTAATTTAGATTCAGTTATTTATTTTATTTTATTTTGTTGTTTTACTCGAGGAGTAGCAAAATATTAGGTTTGGGGGAGTGATGAGCGGAAAATATATCATTATTTACCGCCCCTTTTACCCAATATTTTGTATGGTTTCTCAAGTTTTATGACTGTTTTGATGTGTTTTGTGTTATTTTGCAGATAAATAAAGTTTTGGGATTCAATGGAATCAACTTGGGGCTAAAACGATGAAAAACGGAAAAAAAAAAAAAAAAAAAAAAAAAAAAAAAAAAGGCAAAATTGGAATTTCACGTCGTGACGCGCACTACTCTTGCATCGCGACACGTTGACATTATCATGCTACCGACACTCATCATCGCCAAATTATCTCCACAACAGCACACACGTCATTGCATATGTCAGCACAATAATTCACTCTGTCGAACGCGTCATTGCATACATCAACATGACGTCAAAGTCGCAACGAGCAAGACTTCACGCATCACGATGTCGAGCCAATAATTTTTTTACCGACAGCCATGTGTCAAAATCTCAGTAAAATGCGTACACGTGCCACAAATCAATGGCGCGTCGCGACACGCAAGGCAGAATTTAACCTATAAATTGAAGCTGATTTCATTTAGATTTTTCATACTTTCCTTAAGGTTCTAATAAGGATCTAAGAACTGTATTTTTTTTGTTTAAGTTTTTGTATTTTAAATTATGTATTTTTATTTCTAGTAGCAGTAGTAGTTTATTTACTTTTTATTTCTTTTATGTTTAGTAGTTAATTTCCGTTGGGGAAGGGTGAAGCTTTTATTATTATAATTTAGATTAATCTCCCTTAAATTATAATATATAAATTATCTTAAAACCCGACTTAATTGGATACCGCCTTTATGGTCGGTTGGACTTAATTAAATTGATTTTAACCTGACTAAACCGGATACCACCTTTATGGTCGGTTGGAATATATTCAAAATCTGATTTAATCAAGATACCGCCTATATGGTTGGTTGGTAATATCATGAAAATTTATATATTATAATAAATAAGATTTCTAAATTAGAAATGGTAAAAGTGGATCATCTAACCCCAGTATTTTATTTTTAATCTAGGGAAGTGATGAAGCACAATATTCACATGCTTAATAATTGATTTAATTATATTATGTTTAATACTTTAGTTTGTTTATTGAATCTTAAGCTTAATGCTTCTTGTTGCTTGATCACCAATAAGATTGATGTGGTAAACTTAAAATAAACTTGGAAAAGAGATTTTAGGTTTCAGCCTTAGATTCAATAGCTCACGATCTCATCTTAGGACATGCTGACCCTTAGGTAGATTTCCTTCCATGATAGACATATATCTGTCGGGCGGGGGTAGCCACAACTGGAACTTGAACTTAATGAATTCAGGTAACTTGGTTAACATAGACATATGATTAATTGGGTTATTCTAGGTGTTTGCATCTGACCATCGGAAGAGGCTTTTACAAATTTTTTTGTGTTCCAAGTTAGCAAACTGATTTATTGCACATATATAAGAGATTCAATTCATCATTAGAATAATATTATGTGGAATCATAACCCTAGATGTTTGTGTCTTTTGTTTATTTTCCTTAGTATTTTCTTTTATGTTTTTATTTATTTATTTAGCAAATCCACATTCAACCAACCAATCAAACAATCATTCCATTTATCCCATTAATTAGATACCTGTAAATAAATAGTATCAATAATTAATAACAACAGTAGAAATTAAGTCCTCGTGGGATCGATATTTTTATACTACTTGAACGATACGTGTGCTTGTGTAACGTGTGTGTTTACCACCGATCAAGCACCTTCGACATCTGAGTATCAAATGCAAGTTTGTCAGAATGATCTATCACCTAGACGTAGTGGGAGGGTTGTGTGACAACCTGATCGCTATCTAGGAGTTGAAGAGGCACAAGCTGACGCTTCCAGTGATGGTGTAGATGATCCATTGACCTATCGTTGTGTAATGGATGATTCTGACAAAGAGGAATGGCTCAAAGCCATGAACCTCGAGATGGCGTCTATGTACTCAAACTCAGTCTGGGAACTCGTAGACCAACCTGATGGGGTAAAACCTATAGGTTGCAAGTGGATCTACAAGATAAAGAGGGGAGCAGATATGAAGGTACAGACCTTCAAGGCTAGACTAGTGGCCAAGGGTTATACCTAAAAAGAGGGAGTTGACTATGAGGAACTTTGTCACTAGTAGCTATGTTCAAACCCATTCGTACTCTTTTGTCCATTGCTGCATATTATGACTATGAGATTTGGAAAATGGACATCAAGATTGCATTCTTGAAAGGCAATCTTGATGAGTGTATTTATATGTTACAACCAGAGGGATTCATAGTCCAAAGGCAAAAGCAAAATTTGCAAGCTGCAAAGGTCTATTTATGGACTTAAGAAAGCATTTTGATCTTGGAAAGTGTTATGATTTTGAGCAGAATATTGATGAGCCTTGTGTATACAACCGCGTCATTGACGGGAAGGTGGTTTTTCTCTTTTTATACGTCGATGATATTTTACTCATTGGGAATGATGTAAAGATATTATCAGACATGAAAACTAGGCAAGCTAACCAATTTAAAATGAAGATTTGAGAGAGGTCATTTATGTTCTTGGGATCCAGATACTTCGATATCGCAAGAAATGACTGTTAGCTATGTCTCAAGCGTCCTACATCGACAAGATCCTTGTGTGATTTGGGATGCAGAATTCTAAGAAAGGAAATTTGCCTTATCGACATGGAATTCATTTGTCAAATGAACCGTCTCATAAGACACCTCAGGGAGTTGAGGAAATGAGACATATCTCATATGCCTCAGCAGTTGGTAGTCTCATGTATGCTATGTTATGCACGAGACCAAACATTTGTTTTGTAGTATGAGTAGTCAGTAGGTTTCAGTCTAACCCAGGATTGGATCATTGGGTGGCTGTGAAACATATTCTCAAGTATCTTAAGAGAACAAGAGATTATATGCTTGTATATTCCGGTGATGATATGATCATAAAGGGATATACAGACTCTGATTTTCAAACGGATGTCGATTATAAGAAATTAAAATCTAGATCAGTGTTTACCCTAGGTGGTGGGGCTATAGTATGGTGGAGTATAAAGCAATATTGTATTGTTGATTCCTTATGGAGGCTGAGTATGTACCAGCTTGCGAAGCAGCTAAAGAAGCAGTTTGGCTCCGTAAATTATTGGGAGATCTAAAAGTCGTTCCAGATATGCATAAACCACTCACACTTTATCGTGATAATAGTGGTGTAGTGGTAAATTCAAAGGAACCAAGAAGCCACGAGAAGGGAAAATATATAAAGAGGAAATATCATCTCATCAAGGAGATAGTGCATAGAGGTGACGTTTACGTCATAAAGATTGCATCCGCAGAGAACCTGACTGATCCGTTTACAAAACTTTATCGGCTAAAGTGTTTGAAGGTAACCTAGATGGTCGAGGATTACGTTGACATGTCTCATTTTCTCTAGTGCAAGTGGGAGATTGTTGGGATATATGCCCTAGAGCTTCATGTAATGTAAACGGTATTATAATTTTATGAAATAAAATGATGCATTATTCATTTATCAAAGTGTTTGTTTTAATATCGTATATTGTAAATTATCTTCTTTACCCTAGATAACTCATGTGCCTTCAGACTTAGTGTATGAGTGTCATACACAATGGGATTTAAGTCTGAAGTTAGTAATCTAAAATAGTCCATAGAGAGCAAACAAAGCAGGTACTTTGTTTGTAGTTTATCTATAGCTGTGGTCCATTCTATAATTCTATGGCAACCTTGATCCGGGATCGTCCATGTGGAGACATGAGAATGGAGGCACCTTGTATGATGTCATTATATAGGACTGGACCCAGATAGAAATGATTTTCTTATAATATCTGTTAAATAAAGAAATTCATTTTGATCTACTAAATGGTCATATATGGATTGATCTTAATCTCGAGAGTCTCATGAACTCTTACATGGCAGGCTATGTCCTTTGATTTATAAAGGTGAGGTTGGAGTAGCAATCCTGACTAATAGCTACGTACTTTGGGGACATAGTTTTGTGTGTAGGTGGGGACGTTTTACATAGATATGGAGTTCACTCCTTTTTGCGAGAAGTATAGGAGTATCTTCCTTAAGGGTTGATTCAGTACTTGAACGGTTAGAGCGCTCAAGTCTTTCTGTTACGAATAGAAAAATTAACATTCATAATGGTTATGAATAAATCGTTCATTAGAGAATCAATGGTACTTAAAGTAAAAATAATTAGAGGGGTATAACGGATATTATGACCCGGTTCTAATTAGAAGACACTCATGAAGGGCCAATCCATATGTAATGACTATATCGATAGATACCGATGTGGTTCGGCTTAATTTATCTATCTGCGGTAACGAGAGTGCAGCTTCAAGTTTTTAGTGGAATAACCCGGAGTTAATAATTCAGAATATTTAATTAAAAGTTTAATTAATATTCTGGTATTATTGGAGCTCAGAACCGTAGGTCCTTTTGGTCCATGTGCTAGCTCAATATACTATAACATATTAAATATAATTGGATAGTCCAATTATATACTCATATATATTATTAATTTGATTAATAATATTAATCTTGTCACACTTGAAACTATACGTTAAATTTAATATACAGTTTCATAATTATATGATAATTATTAAATACATGTTATTAAATTATATTAATTTAATATTTTATATATAATTTAATAAAGATTTAATTTAGAATTTCCAAATTTGGGTTTTGGAAACCCTTGGATTGGTTTTGGAAGTTACATCTTTTTATAAGGTGATAACTTATTAATTTTTGTAACATCTTTTCAATTATGGTAATTGAAAATTTGTTGTTACAAAATTTTGAAAAATTAAGAGGCATGGTCGAAAATTCCAATAGAGGGAGAGCAAGGGTTTGTTTATTTTGGAAATAAAAAATCCTATGTATAAAAAGAATTTGATTTTTCTTTTTTGTCTAACCTATCTCATTTGCAACCCTAGCCACCCTCTTCTTGTTCTAAGAATTCTCTCAAGTGTTGAGAGAAGAAAAATAAAAACAAAAGATAAACCAAGATAAAAACTTGTGTGACTTTTAATCTCTAAAAAGTTTAGGGATTTGTTTTGTGAGTGTAGTCAACCCTACTTTCTGTTGGTGGCGAGACATAATACGGAATTCCTTTTGGCGTCGAATCAAAATCCATCATCATCTTATTTTCTCTTGACCCACGGCAGTGAGCATTGTTTTTACTCACTGCCGCACATAGTTTTGATGTTTCGGGGCATGATTTGTTTTTGTTTTAATCCAAAAACTTTAGGGAACATTAAGGGGTGGTTTGGGGCTGTTTGTAATTGATAAATCAAATTTGAGACACAGCAGCAGTTCACGTAAATAGGGGCTGATTTGGACAGTGAGCTGAGTGGGTTTTTAGGTCCAAAACAGTCCAGATCTGATCCATAATTCTAGGGCTATTCGGGGGCTGTTCCGGGGCTGAAATTTTATCCAAAACATAAGTAAAATTTCAATGTTGATGTTGGTAACTTTCGGCCTTTAGGAGAGAAGGGCAGAAAAAAATTTCTAGTCTGATCCGAGGTGCCTAACGTGTTTCTGCTGTGATAGGAAAGTGGTTTCTATATTATAGACATATGAGTATTCGTTGGAGCGAATACTGAATGACTCATATGTGATTTCTAATAGTTGGAAGTATACAACACCATCAATAGGAATCTCCTCGAGTCGAGTAGCATATGTGATCCTTTAATTATAGGATAATATTGATTTTGTGTGTGATCCTCCACACTTTGATGCCATATATGTCAGAGACCTTTCATGGTCTGACAGCTAGATGTTCTGTTGGTGTGGATCGATGCACTCATTACTCAAATTTGTATCAAGCTAGGATCTGTCGGCCCATATATGTACCATAAGAGGTTAAGGTATCCATATGATTAGTCACGATTCTTAAGACTTTGGCCAAAGCCGATCACCTAGGGTTGATCGCATATATCAGAAATGGCATTCTGATTAGTTGTAAAGAATCTTGGACATGTTGAAAATATGAGATGTGCACATCGAAAACTTGATGGTGTAATCTATGTTTCCTAAGTACAACTCGGATAGCCTACGATGGACAGATGGCCGAATTGCGTACATATAAGCCAGACTTATATGACATACATGTCTAGATTTAGAGTGTCCCACAATATGAAGTGTACTCGTTGAACACTTGGGTAGCCGATAATGTTTGATGACAAATAATATTTGATATTATAATTTTCAATTAAAATAATTAAGTGTTATTAGATAATATTAATTATTTATTTTGACCAAATTGGATTAATTGGATTAATCCAAAATCACACAAGGACTTTGTTATAATTTCATAAATATCTCTACCATTGGAGGATATTTTGGTAATTATAATTATGTAATAATAGGTGTATTTGGCTTGATTTAATTGGATTAAATCAAAGTGGTAGACAATGAACTAATCAATTAGTTAAACTTTGTCTAGATTCAATTGGATTAAATCTAAGTGATAGACAAAGGTGATTAGTCATACCTAATTATATATATTTGGAAAAATTGGATTAAGCCCATATAAAAGTTGATTAGTACTTTTATTAATTAAAAATTGCATAAGTTTTGCTATAAAATGCAATTTTGAGTAAGTTTTTAATCAAGCTTGAGCTTAAAAAAGTTAAACTTGTCAAAGCTAAAACAAGCAAGATTTAGAAATATTAGCCTAAGTAAAAGAAGTGTTTGGAGAATCTTTGGAAGTTCTCTACAACAATTCAATAAGGAGAAATCAATATTGGTTAATGGAATCAAGCTTGCTAGTATTGGAATCAAGATTTGATCTTGGAGTCAAGTTTGCTAACTTTGGAAGTTCTCTCCAATATTTCAATAAAGAGAATAAGATTGGATCTTGGAATCAAACTTACTAGGTTTATTGAAGTGCTTTGGATTTGATTCAAAGTAAATTTGCTCACTGTCAATATTTTACACAAGGTAGCGTCGCAACACTCACCTCTCAGAGCTGTGGGCGTCACGACGCTCACCCTTGCGCTTTGCAATTCCGAGTATTTATAGATTGGTCGTTGCAACTCACAAGCCTACGCGTCACGACGAATCGAGAGTTGTTGCCCATGAGTGCCGAAACTTCATTTTGTCCTCCCCAGAGTTTCCAGACTCCAATTCGGCCATTTTTCCTCCGGACTCGTAACGAAATATAGTATTCTATAATATAATTTAAAATACACATATCCTTGATGTCCATGGGTTAGACCCAGTTCCTCTATGCAGGACACCGATCCGACCCTAGGGGTCCCAGATCCGCCCCAATACTTTTCTCTCAGCCCGCACCAAATTCTAATCGACCATTTCTTCTTTTGATAATTCTTACTTTACCTCATATTTGGCCATATCCAAACCCTCCATCGGCCTCACTACTCTTGTCTCTATTTGCGAACGCACATTGTTCATTCACTATTGGCTTTGCAAATACATCATTTGCATGCCAAGGCAAAAACATGCCATTGGCTATTTGCCTTTGTCTTCTGATATAGCCAATGGCTATCTTTTTTATCTTATTTTTTTCATTATGGCCACCTTTTACAGAGTTTTAGTCGTTATCTCCTAACAATTTCGTTGTGATTATTCCCATATTGATTCCAGTCCGCTCTGGCTCGCTCAATTGTGGCTTAGAGCGTAATTGTTTTTTTAGCTCTATCCAGTCCAATCGCTCAGCGCCCTGTGATAGCCTCTTACTTGCTCAATTGGGGCCATTCGTGCTTCTTATTGCTCATTTTTACCATTTTTCCCATCTTTTTAGTGTTCCTTCTTTTTTCCCTTTCTCTTTGGACTACAGCCCCACTTTTGTCCATAAGTCTTCAGATTCTGATAATGATAAGTCTCTTGCCCAATCTTGGCACTGGTTTTTGTGTGGTCGTCAACTAGCCCATGACATCTTGATCGAGACGAATGATAAAGTTGGGATTCAGGTATACTCCCTAAATTTTGTCGCCCGCCAATTCAGCCTCATTCAGGCGTGGCCATTACCTCTTTTTTTTTACTTGTTCTGTTCTGCCAAAACGATTCAAGATTTTGACGGTCTAAGAGATCGATCAGTGTTTATCGGAGACGATGACTCTAATGAGTTTCTTCTCCCTCAATGGCTTTTCTCCTTGTACATCAACTTATATCCGTTTTGATAAATTTTAGTCTACTGTTCGAGCTAGGCATTTTTCCTTACCTTTAGCGATTGTATATAGTAGTCTTCCTTTTTCTCCTCCTCCTAAACCTTCTTCAACGAATCTGGCAGAAGCCTCTAGTTTTAAGAGGGTTGCTACGTCTAGAAAATACTCTACTGCCCACCAGAGTAAGAAAAAATGACATCCAATCCCACCTTTGCCTGATTCAGATTCTAACGGCGAGCCTTTGATACGTCAACTTAGTGTTAAAGTGATGCTCTTCTTCCTCTACTTATTTTCTGTGTGTATTGTAGTAATACATGTCTCTATTTTTGTACAAGAACCTATGACATAAGGAATTCTTGTAACTGAACCAATCCATGTTGTGACCACGACAACTTTTATCATCCAATACCCCGTAGAGGTTCAAGAAACTGAAGGTCCTGCTATTGGGTAGGCTGCGACAAGTACTTCATTTAACATTGTCCTTAGGAATTGTGACTTTCTTATCGAGGATATTCACATAGATAACTCCCTTTTGAATACCATTATTTATATTGTCCCACTCTCATTGTCCAATAACCATGACCGAATCTCACATTGTGACTTACCCCATAATGTAACATATATTTTAGCATATTTATCATGATCATACATAACATGCATGTGATGTTCCAGGTGCATATAGGGTTTGTGTGTGAATCAGACCGTAGAAGTCAAAGTTTGTCCTCATGTCTAGAGTTAGATATTTCAGCATTCTCACGTTAGTGTCGCATTCCTCCCAGAGTTCGAATGCAAATCAGCATTCACGTTTGTGGTGTGTATTTTATTCATTCAAACATGAACATCCAGAGTGCCTTTATTTGTGTCACGTGCGTCAGGCATTCGAACGCGACTAGACAGAATGCTCATTTGCATTTGGCGTTTGTCGGGTACTCGAACGTCCTGTGATTTTTTAGACATAAATTCTGGAAATATTGGCCCACTATAAATAGTTCCCTTGAGATATTTCTTCCTCATTTTCTCTCACGTCTCTTTCTCTCTCAAAAGCTTATGATAGAGCTTCAAATCTAGCTAGAATCTTGATGATTCTCAAGCATTTTCAAGCATCATAGAGTCAAGTAAGCTCTTTACTCTCTATTTCAGCTTTTATTTTTGCATTTTCATGGATTTCTCAAGCTATGGTTGAAAACCCACAATAACCTATGCTCATTTTTCATGATCTCAAGTGATTAGAGAGTTAATCAAACTTAGATAGATGTTTAATAGCATGAGATATGCATGGATTGAGTTGAATCGAAACATAGGGCTTGGATTCATGGGAGACCCAAATTGATTCAAGTCTATTTTGTGTAATAGAGGTTATAAAAACAATAATCATGCATAGCTTGAGAATTTTTACTATGGATTGTGCATGGATTTAAGTGTTTTAGCAACCACCAAAGGTCTGGGTTGGTTATAACCATGGGTTTGTGGTGGTTTGGTATAATCTGTTGGAGTTGGTGCTTGGAGCGCCAATCTGAATAATGTATTTTACATTATATTTTATTATTTATTAATAAAATAACTATTTTTTCATTTCAAATCTTATTAATGGTAATTTCATTATGCATATTAGATTGATAGATATATAGATATGATGAGAATGACATCGAGACACCCAACGAACATCTAGCGGTCAGACCATGAAAGGTCTCTGATATATATGACATCAAAGTGTGGAGGATCACGCACAAAATCGATGATATCCAATAGTCAAAGGATCACATATACTACTCGACTCGAGGAGATTACTATTGACGGTGGTTTGTACTTCCAACTAATAGGAATCACATGTGAGTCATTCAGTATTCGCTCCAACGAATACCCACATGTCTATACGAGCTTCCAAAGCCCATGATACATCGAGTTAAACCATTGGAACTCCAATTCCAATATATGACACATACTAGTCTTCTAGGTTATAGGAATTCGACCGTATTCCAAAACCAACGACTAGGAATATTTATTTTAAGAATAGTTTATAATAGTATTACTATCCCAATATCGGACCACCTAGTGTCCAGTATTAACTGATGCACTCGTTAATCAAGTGCATATCAAGATAGGATTCGTCGGTCCGAATGTGTAAAGAATCACCTAGTTTTTAATTAGTTGTAAAGAATCGTGGACATGTCGACATGAGATGTGCGCCTCAGAAATTTGATGGTGTAATCTATGTTTCTTAAGAACAACTCTGGTAGCCTATGATGGAGGGATTGTTAAACAAATGTGATGGCATCGACTTGTATAGTTTAGAAAGTTTGTTCGTGTTCTTCGCGAATTCGGAGGTGGCCGAATTGCGTACATATAAGCTAGGCTTATATAACGAACGTGTCTGAACTTAGAGAGTCCCACAATATGAAATGTACTCGTTGAGCACTTAGGTAGCCGATAATATTTAATATTATCAACTAAAATAATTAAGTATTATTGGATAACATTAATTATTTACTTTGACCTAATTGGATTAATTGGATTAATCTAAAATCACACAATGGCTTTGTTGTAATTTCATAAAAATCTCTACCATTGGACGATATTTTGGTAATTATAAATATCTAATAATATGTGTATTTTGCTTGATTTAATTGGATTAAATCAAAGTGGTAGACATGTAACTAATCCATTAATTAAAATTTGTCTTGATTTAATTGGATTAAATCAAAGTGGTAGATAAAGGTGATCAGTCACATCTAATTACACATATTTGGACAAATTGAATTAAGCCCACATAAAAGTTAATTAGAACTTTTATTAATAAAACGTTGCCTAAGTTTTGCTATAAATTGCAAGTTTGAGCAAGGTTTTAATCAAGTTTGAGAAAACTAAAACAAGCAAGAGTTAGAGAAATTAGCCTAAGTAGAAGTTTTGTGAGAGAAGCTTTGGAAGTTCTCTACAACATTTCCACAAGGAGAAATTAAGATTGGATCTTGAAATCAAGCTTGCAAGCATTAGAATCAAGATTGGATCTTGAAGTCAAACTTGCTAACCTTGGAAGTTCTCCACAACATTGCAACAAGGAGAAGAAGATTGGATCTTGTAATCGAACTTGCTAGGTAAGTTTGATCTTCTCCGAAACTATGTTTTTTATTGGTGAGACATATATTGATGAATTATGTATTGGATACATAATAGCATAGCTTGATGTTGAAATTAGGCTAATTAATTGTGTACTAATACTTTGGAAGTATAAACACAATTTCTGCGTGATTGGGTCAAAAATGTTCATATTGGACATGGAACATAAAATTAGAGTTTGGAACTCTAGTTGATAGCTTGGAGGTATGGATACCATTCTAGAATCACTTGACCACCTTTGGGTAACCTATAATTATTCATGAGTCATTTCATTATGGGATTATATTTTAGTTTGTATTTTGATTCAAAGAAATGCATATATATATTTAGAATATGTGTGTGTCTGTGTGTGTGTAGGTTTGTTGTATAACATGTGTTGTGGTTGTTTTTGAAATTAAAATTTATTTGTATGTTTTTAAATGTGTTTAAGGTGTTTTAGAAAATAAAAAAAAATGTTTCAATATATTTTCTCGATAGGGTAGCGTTGCAACCTTGTCCAACAACGGGCTGCTGCATGCAGAAAGCGCTGCAGCGCACTAGGTGCGCATGGACCGGGTAATGTTCCCCTCTCTAGTTTTATCCTAATTTGGTTTTTCCGGACTCAGATTTATCACCGAATTTTCCTTAAACACTTGTAATGGAATATTTTATTTCATTAAAAAAAAATTAAAAATATACCATACTGCAGCACAAACTGCAGCGCACTAGGTGCACATGGACCGGGCAATGTTCCTCTCTCTGATTTCTCAGATTTATCCCCGGTTTTTTCCTAAACACTTGTAATAGAATATTGTATTTCATTAAAAATTTTAAAAATACACCCATACTTGATTACCACGGGTTAGACCCACTTCCGATACGTGGGGAACTGATCCGACCCTAGGAGTCTCACATCCGCCCAACATAATCATGCTACATTTCATGTTATGGGAATATATTAAGTTATGATCATGCCATTGTGGGTGTATATATTATTTTTTAGGCAAGTTTGAAATGTCGTGTGGGTTGGCCGAAATTGGGGTTTTGACCACAAACTCCATTAGTTATGTTTTTTTAGGTATTTCAAGCGACAATATCGATTGTATCAAATGACCCTTCAATATGTCACAAGCATGTCATGTCATGTGTATTATGAAGGAGTTTTAATGGTATAATCGGGTAACGCGGCGAAACGCGAAAAATAAAATTTTTCGATTTTGTTGATTTTCCTTGGATAATTAAAATAAACTAATTTATTCTAATCACCCAAACCTGAAAAATCAATTTTTCACAAAAGTCCAAAAATTACCATAAACTCTAATATTTATCAAACTTTTACATTTTGATCATTTTAGTCCTAATTTGTCAATTACAAGCTTAGGTGATTTCCAATCACTACCAAAATGATTTGTATATCTAATATACATCAAAATACATCCATTGTATGAAAAGCCTCAATTTTGATTTGGGCATAAACCATAATTTTATCAATTAATCTAATTAAGCAAAATTAACCAAAATTAATTCAATAGAACACTTTAATCCATTCTCTACGAACTCCAATCAAGTCTCACCACTTTGAAATAACTCAAGAATATTTCTAGGTCATTATTGAGTGGCCTAACAACTCTAGAATGACAACAAGTCATCTAATGACAATTATACGCTTTAATTACACTAATTAAGCTTATTTTAATTATTACACATGCATATATCCAATAATCAGGCTTTCAAGAATCTCAACACAAATTCAAGAGAGGGAAAAATAAACGCACATCATATGATGAGCTTTGGAATTTCAGAAACAATTTTCAAATAAAAGGAAGTTAACAAATACCTTATTTCCAAGCTTTTCTTTTGATTTTTCTCTCTAACTCTCTAATTTTTTTCTTGAATTCTTAAATTGATCACTTGAAAATTGAAAAAAAAATTCCTTTTATACTTATTTTTAAAGTCTTGGATGAAATTCTAGCAGAAAAAAAAAGATATATTTTTTTTTGATTTTTTTAATCTTATTAAAATAAAGCCAAAAAATAATTTTAAGACTTATCCAAAAAAAAAAACAAAGTTTGTCATTTCCAAGCATTATTTTCACATTAGATATTTTTATTTTTAATTACTTTAATTATTTAACAATTAAATAATCAAATAATTAATAAATATAAATATAAATATCGTGATATACGTATTATATTTACATTAAATAATCAAAATACATATATATATATATAATATTTATCAAATATCATATTTGACAATTAATTAATGTGTATGTAATAAAATCATGTATTAAATACAAATATTGTACGGGCCAAATTTGGGCTAAGGGCATTTTTAACTTTTTGCTTCAGGACCAATACTAAATACACCCCAAATTCCCCTAACAGTACCTAAGATAAGACTCAAGCCCACACACAAAGGGAAGGCCCAATACCCTTCAAATCTAAAGGACCCAAAACTCTCAAAGGAGACCCAATTTTATAAGTCTATATTGGCCCAAAGTTGTTTCACAAGCCTATACCCAATAAAATATCATACCCGAACCGTGTCCTAGACTCATCATATGCCAGCCCATGAAACACCCAAACTCATAAATACCACTCATGAATCAGCCGTTTCCAGCCTTCAAACGGACGAGCAATTAAAAGCAATAAGTGCACACGTTTCTCGAGTGTGTATATATAAGAGAAGAAATCTACAAGGAAAGGCACTCAAGCACTACGACTCACAGCTTAATAATATTCTCTCCAAAGCTCTCAGAATTCCTTACCTTCTGCCCTCATGGCAGCTCACGGGGATCAAGGTAATCTCTGACATTGCTTCTCCTTCTACAGCATTTATAGCTCATCTCCACTACTGACTTGAGCGTCGGAGTGCCTACGACACCCACCACACTGGTGGGAAGACCCTCCACACTCACTCTTCCATTGTTTTGCAGGATCGCTAGTGCCCTCAACCTACAAATTCTCGATTATGGACCTCGGGTGAAAACTAGCGTCTATAATTTGACGCTCACTGTGGGGCCTTAGCGATTTATAGCAAGCAAAGATCCCCCAGTCTACGATCTTTACTAACATAGGATCTTATGGCTTCAAGCAACAAACAAACATCAGACCCTGTGGTCTCATAATTAGCCGCTCTACAAGAACGATTATGATTATTGGAAGAGGAAATTCGAGCTATGCAAAGCTCCAATATTAATCTCCAAAAGTAATTGGAGAATAATTCTTCAAACTCTCAAAGGCGCAAGGTTACGGGTCACCCCAACAATCCTATAATCTAATCCAATCTCTTAGAAGCATTCAACAATATGGAAAGTGGAAATCCGCCATCAGGCGACCATCCACTTAATCACCAAAAAAGCCACCATATTTCACTAGCTGACCGATCACAATAAGTCAACTCTTCCATGCGAAAGGAAATGTAGGAGTTCAAATGAGCAATTATCTCCAATCTACCTAGAGTCAGACTACCAATAAAAAGAAGACGATCCGAGATAACATCGGACACGCATATCCTATAAATTATCAGCTCCCTATGACGTGGAAGGATGGCCATATTCTCCATACGACATGGATGAATTGCTATCAACTTTAAAGTACATATAAAGATTGTCATCGTCTCCAGATGACGTGGAAAATTGATTGTCTCCTCCAGACTACGTAGAAGGATCATCACCAATCTCTCACTACATATGAAGACTGTCATATTCCCCAGACAATATGAATGGAATATCATCCACTCTAGAAGATATGGAAGGATTGTCACCTCCTCTAGACGATGTGAAAAGATTAACATTTTCTCCATTCGACATTGATGGAATGTCATCCACTCCAGACGACATGAAATATGACATGAGTGGATGGTTATCTTCTCTAGAAGACAAGGATGAATATCAATCTCCTTCATACGACATGAAAGCGGTGTCATCTTCTTCAGACGACATTAAGAGGATTATCATCTCCTCTAGATGACTTGAAAGGATTGTCATCTCCTCCAGACTACACGAAAGGTTTGTCATCTCCTCCAGACTGTATGAAAGGTTTTCCATCTCCTCCAGACTACATGAAAGGTTTGTCATCTCCTCCAGACTACACGAAAGGTTTTCCATCTCCTCCAGACTATATGAAAGGCTTGGCATCTCCTCCAGACTACATGAAAAGTTTGTCATCTCCTCCAGACTACACGGAAGGTTTGTCATCTCCTCCAGACTACATGAAAGGCTTGGCATCTCCTCCAGCCTACATGAAAGGTTTTTTATATTCTCCAGTCGATGGGAAATGATTGTTACCCATTCTTTATATGGAATGTATGGATTACCATTAACTCCAGACTACATCGGAAATCCTTCATCATATCTAGTAGAATGAAGAATTTCATTGACCTTCATTGGGTTCATTCGACTGAAGTTTCATTGACCTTAATCGAGTCCAGTCGACCTCTTCAAGTCTTGTAGATTGAGGAGTGAAGACTTTCTTGGATCTTCATCAGGTCCAACCGACTATAGACTCTCGCGTACCTCCATCAAGTTAGGTGGAATGTAGACTCAAACATACCTTCATCGGGTGTAGTGGAGTGAAGACTTTCCTGGACCTTCATCAGGTCCAACCGACTGTAGACTCTCGCGTACCTCTATCAGGTTTGGTGGAGTGTAGACTCATATATACCTTCATCAGGTGTAGTGGAGTGAAGACTTTCTTGGACCTTTATCAGGTCCAATCGACTGTTGACTCCCGCATATCTCCATCAGGTTAGGTGGAGTGTAGACTCACATATACCTTCATCATGTATAGTGGAGTGAAGACTTTCTTGGACCTTCATCAGGTCCAATCGATTGTAGACTCATGCGTACCTCCATCAAGTTAGGTGGAGTGTAGACTCACATATACCTTCATCAGGTATAGTGGAGTGAAGACTTTCTTGAACCTTCATCAGATCCAATCGACTGTAGACTCATGCGTACCTCCATCAGGTTAGGTGGAGTGTAGACTCACATATACCTTCATCAGGTGTAGTGGAGTGAAGACTTTCTTGGACCTTCATCAGGTCCAACCGACTGTAGACTCTCGCGTACCTCTATCAGGTTTGGCGGAGTGTAGACTCACATATACCTTCATCAGGTGTAGTGGAGTGAAGACTTTCTTGGATCTTCATCAGGTCCAATCGATTGTCGACTCCCGCGTACCTCCATCAGGTTAGGTGGAGTGTAGACTCACATATACCTTCATCAGGTATAGTGGAGTGAAGACTTTCTTGGATCTTCATCAAGTCCAATCGAGTGTAGACTCCCACGTACCTTCATCAGGTTAGGTGGAATGTAGCCTCACATATACCTTCATCAGGTGTAGTGGAGTGAAGACTTTCTTGGACCTTCATCAGGTCCAACCGACTGTAGACTCTCGCGTACCTCTATCAGGTTTGGCGGAGTGTAGACTCACATATACCTTCATCAGGTGTAGTGGAGTGAAGACTTTCTTGGATCTTTATCAGGTCCAATCGACTGTCGACTCCCGCGTACCTCCATCAGGTTAGGTGGAGTGTAGAATCACATATACCTTCATCAAGTATAGTGGAGTGAATAATTTCTTAGACCTTCATCAGGTCCAATCGACTGTAGACTCCCGCGTACCTCCATCAGGTTAGGTGGAGTGTAGCCTCACATATACCTTCATCAGGTGTAGTGGAGTGAAAACTTTCTTGGACCTTCATCAGGTCCAACCGTCTGTAGACTCTCGTTTACCCCATCAGGTAGGTGGAGTGTAGACTCATATCTACCTTCATCAGGTATAGTGGAGTGAAGACTTTCTTGGACCTTCATCAGGTCTAACCGACTATAGACTCTCGCGTACCTCCATCAGGTTAGGTGGAGTGTAGACTCACATATACCTTCATCAGGTATAGTGGAGTGAAAACTTTCTTGGACCTTTATCAGGTCCAATCGACTGTAGACTCTCGCGTACCTCCATTAGGTTAGGTGGAGTGTAGACTCACATATACCTTCATCAGGTGTAGTGGAGTGAAGACTTTCTTGGACCTTTATCAGGTCTAATCGACTGTTGACTCCCGCATATCTCCATCAGGTTAGGTGGAGTGTAGACTCACATATACCTTTATCATGTATAGTGGAGTGAAGACTTTCTTGGACCTTCATCAGGTCCAATCGATTGTAGACTCATGCGTACCTCCATCAAGTTAGGTGGAGTGTAGACTCACATATACCTTCATCAGGTATAGTGGAGTGAAGACTTTCTTGAACCTTCATCAGATCCAATCGACTGTAGACTCATGCGTACCTCCATCAGGTTAGGTGGAGTGTAGACTCACATATACCTTCATCAGGTGTAGTGGAGTGAAGACTTTTTTGAAGCTTCATCAGGTCCAATCGACTGTAGACTCCCATGTACCTCCATTAGGTCCGGAGGAGTGTAGACTCATATCTATCTTCATCAGGTATAGTGGAGTGAAAACACTCTTTGACCTTTATTAGGTCCAGTCGTCCATAGTCTATTGGACCTTTATTAGGTCTAGTAGACTGAGGAATGAAGATCATTCTTGACATTCGTTAGGTCGAGTAGACAATAGACCTTCATTAGGACCAGACGACAATAGTCTTTTGGACCTTTGTTAGATCTCGTAGACTTCTTTGGACTTTTATCAAGTCCAGCAGAATGAAGACAATCATGAACCTTCATCAGGTTTAATAAAGTGTAGACCGGTTTAGAAGTTTTACAATATCCAATAGACTGGGGACAATCTGGAAGATAAAAGAATAGCCTTACTCAAATATTAATCCCAGCCGACATGCTCTCCAGATGACAGGTATAAATATTTTCTCTCCACTTAAATACCATATATGTGGTTTTGAAACTCGCAGGCAATGTCATACAACTCAAGACTTGGACCTTCATCTTGTCCATACGACATGGAGACTCCCACGGGTTCCTCTTCAGGACCAGTAGGCTGGAGATTATCCTAGCCTTCATCTGGTCCTGTCGACGGGAACATTCCCCATTGGCTAATGTGATGAGTGGTAATTATATCACTATTTTCCACTCATTTAACCTAATATTTTGTATAGTTTCTCGAGTTTTATGAACGTTTTGATGTGTTTTTGTTTATTTTACAGATAAAAATAATATTGGGACTAAATGGAATCAACTCGGGGCTAAAAAGATAAAATCCGGAGAAAAAAAGGTCAAAAAAACGAAAATTTACAATACGCGTCACGAAGTGCAGTCCTAAATTCTAATTTTTTGCAAGTTTGGTATTTTGGCCATAACGTTTTCATCCAATATCCGATTGAGCTGATTCAAGTTATAGATTAAAGAAGACTCAAAGATCTACAACTTTGAAATTTTAAATATTTTCGAATTCCAAAGTTTTCAAGACCGTAATTAACGAATAATCCAATATGTTTTGTGTAATTACTAAAGTCATTATCAAAAAATAAAAAAATAGAAAATGACAATTTACAATTGTCAAACTTCCACAAAACATGCTTGCATGTTTGGTGGAGTGTTTTGTGTAGTGTCTTGTGGCATGTTTGGTGGAGGATTTTGTGGAGTGTTTGGTGGAATGTTTGGTGGAGCAATTGGTGGAAGCCTTTAGATTTTCCAATAAATACCAAGCCATTTCATTTGTAATTCTCATGTTTTCCTTAGGTTTTTGTAGGGAATTTAAGGATTGCATCTTGTTTGTATTTATTTTCAGTATTTAATTTATTCATTTTTATTTTCAGTAATAGTAGTAGTTTATTTTCTTTTCTTTTCTTTTATGTTTAGTAGTTAAATTTCTGCTGGGGGAAAGGTGAAGCTTTTATTATTTTAGTTTAGATTAATCTCCCTTAATTATAATATGGAAATAATAATTTAATAATATGGACTAAAGGTTATACCACCTAAATGGCTGGTTTTATTTATTTGACATAATGTGACACCGCCTATATGGCCGGTCTTTATGTGACAGATGATTACCGCCTATATGGCTGATTTATGGATAAATAATGATTCCGTCTTTATGGTCGGTCGGACTTAATTAAAATCTGACTTAATGAGGATACCGCCTATATGGCTGGTTGGTAATATAACTGATAAATTCTATATTATAGTAATGGAGATTTCTAAATTAGAAATATTAAAGGTGGATCCCCCAACCCCCAGCATTTTATTTTTATTCTAGGGAAGTGATGAAACACAATATCCACACACTTAATAATTGATTTTCTTTTTATGGGTAATTCTTTAGTTTGTTTATTGAGTCTTAAGCTTAATGTTTCTTGTTAATTGGCCATTAATAAGATTGATTTGGTAAACTTAAAATGAACTTGACGAAGGGATTTTAGGTTTCAGCCTTAGATTCAATAGCCCGCGATCTTCCTTGAGGATAGATAACCATTTAATAGATTTCCTTACGGGATAGACATAAACCTGTCGGGCGGGGGTAGCCACTTTTGGAACTTGAACTTAATGAATTCAGGTAACTTGGTTAACATAGACATATGATTAATTGGATTATTTGGGTATTTGCGTCTGACCATCGACAGAGGCTTTTGCATATCTTCGTGTTCCAGGTTAGCAAACTGACTTATTACACATATATAAGAGAATCAATTCATCTTTAGGATAATATTGTGTGGAATCACAACCCTAGATCTTTATGTCTTCAAGTTATTTTTCTTAGTATTTTCTTTTGTTTATTTTATTTATTTTATTTAAGCAAATCCACATTTAACCAACCAAAAGCAATCATTCTCTTCTCCCTTAATTAGATACTTGTAAATAAATAGTATCAATAATTAATAACAACAGTAGGAATTAAGTCCTCGTGGGATCGATATTTTTATACTACTTGAACGATATGTGCGCTTGCGTTATACGCGTGTGATTACGCCGGTCAAGTTTTTGCGCCGTTGCCGGGGACTTATTTTTCTTGAGTTATTAATTTTGAAGCTATCTAATTTTCCTTATTTTTTTTGTAATTTTTGATTTTTCAGGGGTTGAAAAATGGAACACTGTTGGGAGATAGAAAGATTACGAGCTTTACTAGAAGAAGATACACCACAATTCATGGAGCAACAGTCCAATTTTCTGAGGCCTGATGTCCAGCCCAACAATTATCACTGGATGCAAGAACCAAGTAATACTACATTGCTCAACAGAACGCAATGGGGAGATGTGTAATATGTGATGGTAACCACCCGAGCCATCTGTTGGGGTTTTAAGGGGGAATATTGGTAACGCAGCGGAATAGTGGAAAATCAAAATTTTCCGATTTCAAATTTTTTTTCTTGGATCAATTAAATAAAATTATTTATTTAATTATCCAATTATCAAATTCTGAAAAATTACACAAGAGATCAAATTTCTTGGTAGTTACCGAATTGCCCCAAAACTTTGTAAATTGATTATTTTAGCCCAAAAATTATCAAATATAATTTTGGATGATTCTAAATCATTTCTAAAATGTTTTTCAACACATCTAATGCATCAAAATCAGATTTCACACAAATCCCCAATTTTTAGTCTAATGCCGTGAGCCACCCAAAATTTTCAATTAATTGCAATTTGGTCCCTTTAGTTCAAAACATGCCAAGATCAAATCCAATCAACCTAAAATTTTACATGCAACATATTCATACCATAATACATCACATATATGAAAAGCCCCAAATTTGGAGTGGGTTATGAACCCTAATTTTTCAATTTCATCAAATTATCCAATTTCACCAAATTTACAAAATCCAACACTTTAATCCATTCAATACTTCACCAATCTAGCATCACCACTTTGAAAAAACTCTAGAACAATTCTAGGTCACCAAGGAGTGGCTTACCAACTCTAGAATGGCAACTTGATTTTCCAAAAATCAAAAGTAAAGCTTTGAAACCATTTCAAGCTTACTTACATGCATCAATCTTTCATCAAAGTTCACAACCAAAATAAACACAAACTATAAGAAGAGAGATAACACCAAAGCAACACAAATGGTGCTAAGCATGTTAGAAACATTTTTCATGTTGAAAACTTTAAAGAAAAACTTACAAAACTCAAAGATTTCCAAGCTTTTTCCTTTAGCCTTCAAGCTTTTCTCTCAACTTCTTTTATGTTTATTTTGTATCTAATGAACTTTTCTTAACCCTAAAAGATGAAACAAAACAATATATACCTCACCTTGGCCGAATTTGGTGAAGGAAAATATCTAGATATTTAATTTTTGTTTCATTTAAAGCTTACTTTAATCAACTTGCAATTTGATCATTACAACTTTAATGAAAATTCAACAAGTCAACAAAAGCAACTTAAAAATATAACACTTATATTTATTTAAGGTCTTGACCGAAATTTGGTAAAAAAAAATGATAAGGATATTTTCAATTTTAACTTATTAAAACAAATATCCAAGTAGTCAAAACCATTTTGACAACTTTTTCCTTTAATGTATAAGTCAACAATATACACTTATAATCATTTCCTAACTTTATCATTTGGTGCGATATTTATATTTTAATTATATTAATCATCTAACAATTAAATAATTAATTAATTAATTATAAATATCTCAAATATATGTATTTTATTTACTTTAAATATCTCAAATACATATATTAATGATATATGTCAAATACCTTTATTTGACAATTTATTAATGTGTATTTAATAATATCATATATTAAATACAAATACACATTAATTAGGAAATGACGGTTCGGCCCGTTCGCATGTATTTTTCGTTTAACGTTTAAACGATTTATAAATAATCATCATTATTCATAAAAGTTACCCTAGTGTTCTACGAGTATATTTCATTAGTGAGACTCTCTAGATTCGGGTATATCCGTCACAAAATCCAATTTCGTGTCCATAACTTACCCACCCGTAAATTATGACGACCACAGATAAATTCGTTGAATCATACAGGTCGAGGTCATTGCATACGTATAATCCTTCCGTCACAGGTATCCGGATAATACCAGAGATACATATGTAAACGTCAAATCTCTATATGTATTATCTCGTCGACGTATCTATTAGCAATCTCTAAATAATATTCGGAACTTACTTCCGAAGTATACTGTGGCCACAGATTTAACAGACTGCTAATCATATATGGACTATCTATGCTCTGTACACAGAACTGACGGATCCTTTCTTGATACACACGGGATATCCTAAGGATCAGTCCACACCCAACGAACATGCGGAGGTCTGATCTAAATAGATCGGTGATGTGACTGCCATCTAAGTGTGGAGGATGTCTCATACATCCACAGTGGTATCTCAAGTCGAAGGACCATTATGATACTCAACCCGAGAAGATTCTTATTGACGTTGGTGTACCATCCATTAAGAATCTTCGGTGAGTCGTTCAGTGTTTATCCACTATAAACATCTACATGTCTATACGAGTCTCCCCAGACTCATGGTTCATTGGGATAAACCATCGGACCAAGTCTCGATATACGACATGTACTGGTCTCAACGGATTTGACTAACCAACCCGTGTTAGTAAATCTTGACCAGGAACTATGTTTGATAATATACATTTAGCAGTGACACTTCCCAATGTCAATTACAAACTACCTTTGTAACTGTGTACTATATTATATATTATCGGGCCTTTGTCTAATATATACATATCACTAAACCACATTTAGTTTCAATCTAATCGTAATCAGATCGAATATGTATATAAAAACAAGAAATGCAACCATAAATTAGTAATATTATGGAAAAAGAATTGATCGTATTCATGAATCAGACATAAATACGATGCGGATTGGCGCTCTGAGCACCAACCCCAACATGATCAATGTATATACCTTTCAGAATGGCAGAATTATCAGAATCATTCAAGGTACAAAGAACCAGCATATTTCACTGAACCTTAGTATCCATCTTATCCACCATCCACCTACGATCTTCATCAAGAACCAGAACGATATTCACCAGAGGAAAAACAGATGATAAGAGAAATGGTGGACATGCTCAGGAAAAGTAATGAAAAGTGGGATGCAATGCTTCAGAGTCAAGAGGCAACTATTCAGAGACTGACTGATAAAACGAGACAATTAACAGAAGACCAGGGCTACATACCTCAATGAGCATTTTCAGATGACACTAATGAAGCCTTCGAGTACCAAACATTTCACGATGACACTTTAGCAGAGGAGGAGGCTAAGCAGTATCAGGAATCTGAGGTATCAGTTCAGGAACCCGAACCAGCAAAGTCTCGATTTGATTTTTATTATTCGGACTCTGAAGATGATGAAGCAGCAGAGTTGTTTGTGCCAACAACAATTGAGGATGAAATTCTGTATCCTCAAAATGAAGATCTTGGAGCTTCCATTGCACAAATGTTTGAAGAAGATCTACATGAGCCAGTCATATCAACCACAGAGGATGAAGACCTAAAATCTGACATCTCTTTACATCCTCAGGTTGACACTTATGGAGCATGCATTTTACAGATGACAGATGAAGAACTGAACGCGGAAATCCTAAAATATATCTGTGAATAAAAAGTGGAGCAAGAAATAGAGCAATAGAGGAGTAAATGTCTGACCTTATTGAAGATCCAGAGCATGCGAAACATCACTATTTTGGGGAATACAAATTACACATATCGCCCATAAGCTTGACGGAATGGAACTCCCATTACAAGTCAAGCACCATACGAGACCTCCTGATTTTCTTTCTTTCTTTTTAGGAACCACTAGAGCGACAAAGATTAAAAAGGTGGCACAAGCACTGAATGGGACAAAATTCTTTTTGCCACTTTACCGTTGGAATAGACCCTTCAAAAGCAATGCTCATGGGATTATCTTTAATCGGACGTCCAAAACCACGCTAAAACCACCATAACAGATGGATTTAAGTCACGTCTGGCTGAAGACGAAAAATTTAGCGCTAGTAGGGAGGCAACCCATGCAATTTGTTTTAATGTCTATTTTTATATTTTGTGTATACATGTTGTAGAGTTTTAAATTTTGTGTGTTATTTTTGTAGGGAAATGCACAACGGAGCATTTAAGGAGGAATGATGTTTAGCAATCACAAATATGAGAGTTAATTCATTTGTGATGGTTGAGTAAAGAATGAATTCTTGAGACGCATCCTTATGAATTTATACTAAGCTAGTGGCGTATTGCGTACACAATTCCGTTGCCTTAATAATTGCTTTGATTTGCTTTTCTGTTTTTATTTCCTTTATTTTCACCGACAAGATCTAAACTTTTTGACTTTTCACGATTTATTTTAACGTTCATCTAATAATTGTCATTTGGCAGGCACTAGTGCTACTATTACTCACCCATTTTCAGGTTCTATAAGTTCAGCTCTATATTCTCTCTTCGACACATCCAGATATACATCCAAATAAGATAGAGAAAATGGAAGCAACTTCACGCAGCGAGTCAAGCAAATTTGTGTTTTCTGTGGATCCAACTCTGGTAATAAACCAGAGTTCATTGAGGCTGTAAAGGAATTGGGGAGAGTCATAGCAGAACGAAATATGCACCTAGTATATGGCGGTGGCAATCTTGGATTGATGGGAAGCATTTCAAAATCCGTTCAGGAGGGTGGCGGTCACGTTTTGGGAATCATTCCAAGAACTTTGGCGGACGAACACATAATCGAAAAATCAAATGGAGATGAACGTATTGTCTCGGGGATATCTGAACAACTCCTTGAAATGGTCAATACTGCTGATGCTTTTATTGCTTTACCAGGTGGGCTCGAAACGTTTGAAGAAATATTCACAGTGGCATCTTGGGCGCACTTGAACATTCATCGGAAGCCCATTGGATTACTCAACATTGATCATTTTTTCGATTTTCTGCTTGTATTTCTTGCGGAAGCCAAAAGACATAAGTTCGTCACAAAATCAGTACAAGATATTTTCCTGACTGCAACAAAGTCCGAGGAATTAATTGACCAAATCTTAGCTTTTGAACCAAAAATCGACCCCATTCTTTCCAAGTTGAACTGGTCAGATAGAGATCGTGGTAAGAAGCGTAAATTGGACATAGATCTTAATCGGTAATTTTTTTCGTAGAATTTCAGTTAACCAAGTATGATATTCTAAACTCTTCTTCTACTGTTCAAGATATTGGGGACAATGTCTCATTTAGGTTCGGGGGAGGGAATAGTTGATTAGTATCTTGTTTATTTTGTGTTTTTTATTAGATTTTTAGTCCAGAATTTTTTCGAAAAATACAAAAAAATTGAAACATTTTACAAAATTAAAAAAAAAATTGTGTTTTTAACTTGATTAATCATGTAAAATTGGTGAGAGATAGCTGTGTAAGGAGTTTCCACTCCTGATACGTATCTCAAACCTATTTCGGAACAAGTTAATTTTTGTTTATTTCCTTTTGAATTATTTAATTTGTGAATTCTCCATAAAACTGACTAAAATGAATCTTCATATGCTCAGTTGGTAGGTATTATCAACATACATGGTAATATACGAACATGGGTAGTAATTGACGAGTTTGTAATATCCAGTGCTCTGGTTTTATTGGAGGAAGCATCTTAAAAAAAGAAAAAAAAATAACGTCTGAGATCCGAGTTATTAAGTCTGAAAGGGTGTCTTAACACCTAGTGCCCTAAAGCCAACTGGTTTGGGAGTCACTGGCCCAAAGCTCGTTACATGGATCGAAGATGTTGCCATATATATATATCTGAAGTCTGAATAATTAAGTCCGTAGATGTGTCTTAACACCTAGTGCCTTAAAGCCAACTGGTTTGGGAGTCACTGACCCAAAGGTCGCTACATAGATGGAAGATATTGAATATAAATAAATAAATAATAAATAAAAATCAAAGAAAAAATCAGAAAAATTATTCCATTGCTACAAAAAGGTGTGGAGTCTGATAAAACTTTAGGACAAAAATATTACTCTCTTCTCAACTGCACTTGTGGCTATTGTGGGTAAAATGAGTTGATTAATATTTTGTTGGTTGTGTATATGAAGAATGGTAAAAATAATTGGAGAATTTACTTATTCGGTAATTTAGAAAGAAAGAAAACAATTACTAACTTGGAGTAGAAGTTTCATCTGTTTAGTCACTAACTTCTTTATTCTCTTGTCGTTTTGCTTTTGTGTGCGTTAGTTTTACTATCTTTTTACTTTTATCAATCATTTGTGGGTATCGTTGTTGTAAACCCTCACGAGACTACAACCCGTCCACTAGGGACACCTATGGGTTTAAAGGTTTGTTGCATATGCTAAATGCAACCGTGATCCCTACGAAAGTGGCTTAGCTTATTTTATTTTAAAGATGTTTATGTTATTTTATTATTTTGCTCGAGGACTAGCAAAATGTTAGGTTTGAGGTTGTGATGAGTGGTAATTATATCACTATTTCCCACTCATTTAACCTAATATTTTGTATAGTTTCTCGAGTTTTATGAACGTTTTGATGTGTTTTTGTTTATTTTAAAGATAAAAATAATATTGGGACTTAATGGAATCAACTCGGGGCTAAAACGATGAAATCCGGAGGAAAAAAATGTCAATAAAACGAAAATTTACTGTACGCGTCACGAAGTGCAGTCCTAAATTCTAATTTTGTGCAATTTTGGTATTTTGGCCATAACTTTTGCATCTGATATCCGATTGAGCTGATTCAATTTGTAGATTAAAGAAGACTCAAAGATCTACAACTTTGAAATTTTAAATATTTTCACATTCCAACGTTTTCAAGATCGTAATTAACGAATAATCCAATATGTTTTGTGTAATTACTAAAGTCATTATCAAAAAATAAAAAAATGGAAAATGACAATTTACAATTGTCAAACTTCCACAAAACATGCTTGCATGTTTGGTGGAGTGTTTTGTGGAGTGTTTTGTGGCATGTTTGGTGGAGTGTTTGGTGGAGGATTTTGTGGAGTGTTTGGTGGAGCAATTGGTGGAGAAATTGGTGGAAGCCTTTAGATTTTCCTATAAATACCAAGCCATTTCATTTATAATTCTCATGCTTTCCTTAGGTTTTTGTAAGGAATTTAAGGATTGCATCTTGTTTGTATTTATTTTCAGTATTTAATTTACGCATTTTTATTTTCAGTAATAGTAGTAGTTTCTTTTCTTTTCTTTTCTTTTATATTTAGTAGTTAAATTTCTGATGGGGGAATGGTGAAGCTTTTATTATTTTAGTTTAGATTAATCTCCCTTAATTATAATATGGAAATAATTATTTTTTATATGGACTAAAGGTTATACCACCTTAATGGCTGGTTTTATTTATTTGACATAATGTGACACTGCCTATATGGCCGGTCTTTATGTGACAGATGATTACTGCCTATATGGCTGGTTGGTAATATCACTGATAAATTCTATTTTATAGTCAGGAAGATTTCTAAATTAGAAATATTAAAGGTGGATCCCCAACCCCCAACATTTTATTTTTATTCTAGGGAAGTGATGAAACACAATATCCACACACTTAATAATTGATTTTCTTTTTATGGGTAATTCTTTAGTTTGTTTATTGAGTTTTAAGCTTAATGTTTCTTGTTAATTGGCCATTAATAAGATTGATTTGGTAAACTTAAAATGAGTTTGACGAAGGGATTTTAGGTTTCAGCCTTAGATTCAATAGCCCACGATCTTTCTTGAGGATAGATAACTCTTTAATAGATTTCCTTACAGAATACACATATACCTGTCGGGCGGGGGTAGCCACTTTTGGAACTTGAACTTAATGAATTCAGGTAACTTGGTTAACATAAACATATGATTAATTGGATTATTTGGGTATTTGTGTCTGACCATCGACAGAGGCTTTTGCATATCTTCGTGTTCCAGGTTAGCAAAGTGACTTATTACACATATATAAGAGAATCAATTCATTTTTAGGATAATATTGTGTGGAATCTCAACCCTAGATCTTTATGTCTTCAAGTTATATTTCTTAGTATTTTCTTTTGTTTATTTTATTTATTTTATTTAAGCAAATCCACATTCAACCAACTAAAAGCAATCATTCTCTTCTCTCTTAATTAGATACTTGTAAATAAATAGTATCAATAATTAATAACAACAGTAGGAATTAAGTCCTCGTGTGATCGATATTTTTATACTACTTTAACGATACGTGTGCTTGCGTTATACACGTGTGATTACGCAGATCATCATGTCGAGCGCAGCTCAAGACCTGGATCTTCATATGGTCCACAAGACATGAAGACTCCCCCTGGTTCCTATTCAGGACTAGTAGGCTGGAGACTGTCATGGCCTTCATCTGGTCCAGTAGACAGAACAATCCCCATTGGCTCATGTCGAGACCAACTCAAGACCTGGACCTTCATCTGGTCCAGACAACATGAAAACTCCCTCTGGTTCCTCTTCAGGACCAGTATTCTGGAGATTGTCATAGCCTTCATCTGGTCCAATAGACGGGAACATTCCCCATTGGCTCATGTCGAGCCCAGCTCAAGACCTGGACCTTCGTCTGGTCCAGACTACATGAAAACTCCCTCTGGTTCCTCTTCGGGACCAGTAGACTGGAGATTTTCCTGGCCTTCATCTGGTCCAGTAGACGGGAACATTCCTCATTGGCTCATGTCGAGCCCAACTTAAGACCCGGACCTTCGTCTGGTCTAGACAACGTGAAAATTCCATCTGGTTCCTCTTCATGACTAGTAGGCTGGAGATTATCCTAACCTTCATCAGGTCCAGACAACATGAAGACTCCTTCTGGTTCCTCTTCAGGACCAGTAGGCTGGAGACTGTCATGGCCTTCATCTGGTCCGGTAGACAGGAACATTCCTCATTGGCTCATGTCGAGCCCAACTCAAGACCTGGACCTTCGTCTGGTCCAGACAACATGAAAACTCCCCCTGGTTCCTCTTCAAGACCAGTAGGCTGGAGATTGTCCTGGCCTTCATCTGGTCTAGTAGACGGGAACATTCCCCATTGGCTCATGTCGAGCCCAGCTCAAGACCTGGACCTTCGTCTGGTCCAAACTACATGAAAACTCCCCCTAGTTCCTCTTCAGGACCAGTAGGCTGGAGATTGTCATGTCCTTCATCTGGTCCAGTAGACGGGAACATTTCCTATTGGCTCATGTCGAGCCCAACTCAAGACCTGGACCTTCGTCTGGTCCAGACAACGTGAAAAATCCATTTGGTTCCTCTTCATAACCAGTAGGCTGGAGATTGTCATAACCTTCATCAGGTCCAGAAAACATGAAGTCTCATTCTGATTCCTCTTCAGGACCAGTAGGCTAGATATTGTCATGGCCTTCATCTTGTCCGGTTGACGGGAACATTCCCCAGTTCACCATCATGTCTGGTCGTGTGAGGTACATCCCAGATATTTATTCTATTAACATAATATGACCTTCGACAGGTCCAAGCGACATCAAAGTCCTCGTCTACTCGACTGAGGATCATCACTGATGATTATTTGGCTCAATAACATGGTATGACTTTCGACGGGTCCAAACGACATCAATGCCCAGATACACCTATACCAACCTCAGATGATATACTCGCCGAAATACTCTCCAAACAAAGAACTTCTTGACTTAGAGAGTATGGGACAAACTGTACGGGCCAAATTTGGGCTAAGGGCATTTTTGACTTTTTGCTTCAGGACCAATACTAAATACACCCCAAATTCCCCTAACATTACCCAAGATAAGACTCAGGCCCTAGTTGCCATCTCAAGCCCATACCAAAGGGAAGGCCCAATATTCTTCAATCTAAAGGACCCAAGACTCTCAAAGGAAGCCCAATTTTATAAGTCTATATTGGCCCAAAGTTGTTTCACAAGCCCATACCCAAAAATACCATACCGAACCGTGTCCTAGAATCATCATATGTCAGCCCACAAAACGCCCAAACTCATAAATACCCCTCATGAATCAGCCATTTCCAGTCTTCAAACGGACGAGCAATTAAAAGTAATAAGTGCACACGTTTCTCGAGTGTGTATTTATGAGTGGTAATTATATCACTATTTCCCACTCATTTAACCTAATATTTTGTATAGTTTCTCGGGTTTTGTGAATGTTTTGATGTGTTTTATTGTTATTTTACAGATTAATAAAGTTTGGAAAGCATTGGAAGCAATTTAGGGCAAAACAGTGAAAAATGATGAAAAATGGCATTTTTGTAATTTGGCCGCGTCACGACGCGCAAGCTGCCTGCGTCGCGACGCCTATCCTGCGCCATGAGCTTCTAACGTGCGCCGGGGGACACGTGTCAGAATCTGAAAAAGTTTGATTTGCTAACGTGTGCTACCACGTGTCATCATCAGAATAGATCTTGCTAAAATACGCCGGGACACGTTTCATCATCACATACTATCGACAATACTCGTGCCACGTGTCAGCTTCTCATTCGACCGCATCAGCCGTGTGCCACGTGTCACCAACGTGTCATCCACGTGGCACCATGTGTCATCCACGTCAGCATCCAACCGAGTCACCGTGCCACGTGTCGCCACGTCATCAATAGCAAATCAACGACCGCCATGTGTCAGCATCTCATTGGACCGAATCAAAACATGTGCCACATGTCGAAATTCCACTGTGCCGACAGATTACGCGTGTCACGTAAGCAAGACAACGGATCAACGCGCTTTGACCGAGTCAACATAAGCCAGCGTCGCGACGCAAGAAGGATTTCAGCGTCGCGACGCTGACCCGAGTTTTTGCCTATAAATTGAGCTCATTTGCACATCATTTGGTGTGTTTTCCTTGGGATTTTTTCCCTGATTTCATAGGAAGCATCTAGTTTTGTAAATTATTGTAATATTAAAATTATGTATTTTTATTTTTAGTTTTATTACAGCATTTTATTTATTTACTTTATGTTTTGTAGTTAAATTTCCGCTGGGGTAAAAGGTGAAACCTTTAATATAATTATCTAGGTAAATCTCACTTAATTATAATTTATAAATTATAATTTAACCGGATTACTTAATGGCAGACTTTATTACCGCCTATATGGTCGGTCTAAATATAAATTACTTTACCGCCTATATGGCTGGTCTTTATGTGACAGATAATTACCGCCTATATGGCTGGTGTAGTTGGACTAAATGGATTACCGCCTATATGGCTGGTTTTAAATGTTTAACATTATTAATTCCTGAGAAAACAGAACATAAAATAATTTATATATTATAATAAGTGAGATTCCTAGATAAGAAATATTAAATGTGGATCATCTAACCCCCAGTATTTTATTTTATTCTAGGGAAGTGATGAAACACAATATTCACACTTAATAATTGATTTTCTTTTTATGGGTAATTCCTTAGTTTGTTTATTGAGTCTTAAGTTTAATGCTTCTTGTTGTCTGATCACCAATAAGATTGATGTGGTAAACTTAAAATGAACTAGACATATGGATTTTAGGTTTCAGCCTTAGATTCAATAGCCCATGATCTTCCTTGAGGATAGATAACCCTTTAATAGATTTCCTTACAGGATAGACATATATCTGTCGGGCGGGGGTAGCCATAATTGGAACTTAATCTTAATGAATCCAGGTAATTTGGTTGATATAGACATATGGTCCAATTGGGTTATACTGGGTATTTGCGTCTGACCATCGACAGAGGCTTTTGCATAATTTCGTGTTCCAGGTTAGCAAACTGATTTATTACACATATATAAGAGAATCAATTCATCTTTATAATAATATTGTGTGGAATCACAACCCTAAATCTTTGAGTCTTTTGTTATTTTCCTTAGTATTTTCTTTTGTGTCTTTAAGTATTTTATTTATCAAATCCACATTCAACCAACAAAAGCAATCATTCTCTTCTCCCTATAATTAGATACCTGTAAATAAATAGTATCAATAATTAATAACAACAGTAGGAATTAAGTCCTCGTGGGATCGATATTTTTATACTACTTGAACGATACGTGCGCTTGCGTTATACGTGTGTGTTTACGCCGGTCAAGTTTTTGGCGTCGTTGTCGGGGACTTATTTTTCTTGAGTTATTAATTTTGAAGCTATCTAATTTACTTGTATCTAATTTTTTTTATTTTTATCTGTAATTTTTATTTCTTTCTTTTGTTTTCAGGTGATTGAAAAATGGAACATTATTGGGAGATTGAGAGATCACGAGCTTTACTAAAAGATACACCCCAAACATGGGAGCAACAGTCCGGTTTTCTGAGGCCTGTTGTCCAGCCCAACAACTATCACTGGATGTCAGAATCAAGCAATACTACATTTGCTCATCAGAACGAAATGGGGAGATGTGTAATATGTGATGGTAACCACCAGAGCGATCAATGTATATACTTTTCAGAGTGGCAGAATTATTGGAATCATTCAAGGTACGTAGAACCATCATACTTTCCATCTTATCCACCTTCCATCTACGATCTTCATCAAGAACCAGAACTATCAGAGGAAGATCAGTTGATTCACATGCTCAAAGATTGGTTAGAGGAACGGGAAGCTCAATTTGATGCACAAATTCAGAGTCAAGCGGCGTCTATACAGAGGATGACAGATCAAGTTAGACAATTAACAGATAACCTGAGCTACATACCTCATGGACCATTTTCATATGACACTGATGAAGCCTTCAAGTACCAAGCTTTTCATGATGAAACTTTAGCAGAATAGAAGGCTGAGCAGTATCAGGAACCAGAGGTATCAGTTCAGAAACCCGAACCGATAAAATCTCGATTTGATTTTTATTATTCCGACTCTGACGAAGATGAAACTGAGTTGTTTGTACCAACTGCATCAACACTTGAGGATGGAATTCTATATCCCCAAAATGAAGATCTTGGAGCGTCCATTGCACAAATGTTTGAAGAAGATCTATCTGAGCCAATCATTTCACCCAGATCAGAGGATGAAGACCTAAAATCTGACATTTCTTTACATCCTCAAGTTGATAATTTTGAAGCATGCATTTCACAAATGACAAATGAAGAGCTGAATATGGAAATTTTCAAATACATCTGTGAAGAAAAGGTGGAGCAAGAAACAGAGCAAATGGAGGAGCAAGTGTCTGACCCTATAGAAGATCCAGAGCAATCAGGCGAAACGTCACTGTTTTGGGGAGTACAAATCAAAGATATCGCCCAGAAGCTTGACAGAATAGAACTCTCATTCCAAGTCAAGCACTATACGAGACCTTCTGATTTTCTTTCTTTCTTTTCAGGAACCACTGGAGCAACAAAGATCAAAAAGGTGGCACAAGCATGAAATATGAAAAAAATCTTTTTGCCACTTTACTGTTGGAAGAGACCCTTCAAAAGCAACGCACATGGGATTGTCTTTAATCGGACGTCCAAAACGACGCTGAAACCTCATTGACAGATGAATTTCAGTCATGTCTGGCTGAAGACGAAAAATTTAGCGCTATCAGAGAGGCAACCCATGCAATTTGTTATAATTTCTGTTTTCATATTTTGTGTATACATGGTGTAGAATTATTTTTAATTTTGTGTTATTTTTGCAGGAAAAATAAAAACTGATTATTTCAGGACAGAGCAAGCCAGTGCAAGCGGGATTTTCACAAAATAAAAATTTGACAAAATCACGAAGATATAAAGTCAAACTCAGTAGAGACGGCCGAGTAAGGAGTCAGCTCTTGATACGCGTCCCAGTCGATTTATCCATCGAAAGACTTGGTTTTGCCAAAAAAAAATAAAAAATAAAAATAAAATCCTGCGTCGCTACACGAAAACCCTGCGTGTCGCTACACCAAAGCCTCAAAACACAAACCCTAACCCTAAAAACCGAGCGTCGCGACGCAAGAAGCAATTTGGCGTCGCGACACGCGTTTGATATCTGGACTTAAACCAGCAGCCGCCAGTTAGTTTATGCACTTCTCACCTCCATCTTCTCCGCATTTCCTCTCAAAAGTCACCAAATCCAGCCAACTAAACACTGAAATCTTCATCCGAAATCATCAAAACACACAAACAAGCTACAAAATCCCATCATCTCCCTCAATTTCACCCACTACCGAACCATATAACCCACGGCCGAGATCCACTGATTTCTCCCAGCGACGGCCAAGACCTTCACCGAGACCATCTCTCACGGTCGAGACCATTACACCCACGACCGAGACACCCATCTCACCCACCGGCCGAGCTCAACCACCGACGGCCGAGACTTTCATCATTCGGTCCACTGCCAAGCACATAAGCCACGATTGAGACCCATCAATGTTAGATATGGTTCGTCAAGCATCATTTCCGGTCATCAAGCAGTGAGTGGTAAAATCATGAAGGGGTAATTCTCTGCTCTTCAATTTCCGAATTTACAAAAGGGTAAAGGTCGAATTTGTGGATACTTTGTGTGGTTAATTTTGTAAAAATTGGATGCAACTGGATTTGAAATTTTGGCAGTGAAGGGGGATAGCCGAAAATTATAAGAGTTTGTAGTTGATTAATTTTGTTGAAATTGTAGGGTTGTGAACTTGGAAGTTTGGCAGTGAGTAATTGGCAGATTTCTGATTTGAGGATTGATTGATTGATTGAATTTCGTAGAATTAGGGGTGAAGTTTGACATTGTTGTGATTTTTGAAGTGTTAGTTTTATGGTAAATTTGGGGAAATTTTGAGTTTTTAGAGGAGATTCTGTCGAAATTTTTACTAAAAAATGGTCAGATAGCGATCGTGGTAAAGAGCATAAATTGGACATAGATCTTAATCGGTAATTTTTCCTGTAAAATTTCAGCTAACCAGGTATTATCTTCTAAACTCTTCTTCCACTGTTTAAGACATTGGGGACAATGTCTCATTTAGGTTTGGGGGAGGGATTTAGTTGATTAGTATCTTATTTTTAGTTTGTGTGTTGTTTTTATTTTTAGTCCAAAATTTTTCGAAAAATACAAAAAAAATTGAAAAATTTTCAAAAATTACAAAAATATTTTGCGTTTTTGTGTTTTTATTTTGACTAAAAATGTGAAATTGGTAAGAGATAGCTGAGTAAGGAGTTTTCACTCCTGAGACGTATCTCAAACCTATTTCGGAACAAGTTAATTTTTATTTATTTCCTTTTGAATTATTTAATTTGTGACTTCTCCATAATACTGACTAAAATGGATCTTCATATGCTTAGTTGGCAGGTATTATCAACATGCATAGTAACATACGGACATGAGCTAAAATTGAAAAGTTTGTAATATTCAGTGCTCTAGTTTAATTGGAGGAATCATCTCTAAAAGCAATGGAGTAAAAAAAAAAAAAAAAACGTCTAAGATCCGAGTTATTAAGTTTGTAAGGGTGTTTTAATACCTAGTGCCCTAAAGCCAACTGGTTTGGGAGTCACTAGCCCAAAGCTCGCTACATGGATCAAGGATGTTGCAAAAATATATATATCTGAAGTTTGAGTAATTAAGTCCGTAGGGGTGTCTTAACACCCGGTGCCCTAAAGCCAACTGGTTTGGGAGCCACCGACCCAACACTCGCTACATAGATGGAAGATATTGTATATAAATAAAAAATAACATCAAAAAAATCAAAGAAAAAATCAGAAAAATTATTCATTGCTACAAAAGGTGTGAATTCTGATAAAACTTTAGGACAAAAATATTACTCTCTTCTCAACTGCACTTATGACTGTTGTGGGCAAAAATGAGTTGATTAATATTTTATTGGCTGTGTATATGGAGAATGGTAAAAATAATCAAAGAATTTACTTATTCAGTAATTTAGAAAGAAACAAAATAATTAGTAACTTGGAGTAGGAGTTTCATCCGATTAGTCACTAACTTCTTTATTCTCTTTTCGCTTGTCTTTTTGCTTTTGTGTGCATTAGTTTTACTTTCTTTTTACTTTTGTAAAATGTTTGTGGGTATCATTGCTGTAAACCCTCACGAGACTACAACTCGTCCACTAGGGACACCTAGGGGTTTAAAGGCTTGTTGCATACGCTAAATGCAACAGTGATCCCTACGAAAGTGGCTTAGTTAATTTTATTTTTGTGTTATTTTATTTTGTGTTTTGCTCGAGGACTAGCAAAATGTTAGGTTTGGGGGTGTGATGAGTGGTAATTATATCACTATTTCCCACTCATTTAACCTAATATTTTGTATAGTTTCTCGGGTTTTGTGAATGTTTTGATGTGTTTTATTGTTATTTTACAGATTAATAAAGTTTGGAAAGCATTGGAAGCAATTTAGGGCAAACAGTGAAAAATGATGAAAAATGGCATTTTTGTAATTTGGCCGCGTCACGACGCGCAAGCTGCCTGCGTCGCGACGCCTATCCTGCGCCATGAGCTTCTAACGTGCGCCGGGGGACACGTGTCAGAATCTGAAAAAGTTTGATTTGCTAACGTGTGCTGCCACGTGTCATCATCAGAATAGATCTTGCTAAAATACGCCGGGACACGTGTCATCATCACATACTACCGACAATACGCGTGCCACATGTCAGCTTCTCATTCGACCGCATCAGCCGTGTGCCACGTGTCACCAACGTGTCATCCACGTGGCACCATGTGTCATCCACGTCAGCATCCAACCGAGTCAACGTGCCATGTGTCGCCACGTCATCAATAGCAAATCAACGACCGCCACGTGTCAGCATCTCATTGGACCGAATCAAAACATGTGCCACATGTCGAAATTCCACTGTGCCGACAGATTACGCGTGCCACGTAAGCAAGACAACGGATCAACGCGCTTTGACCGAGTCAACACAAGCCAGCGTCGCGACGCAAGAAGGATTTCAGCGTCGCGACGCTGACCCGAGTTTTTGCCTATAAATTGAGCTCATTTGCACATCATTTGGTGTGCTTTCCTTGGGATTTTTTCCCTGATTTCATAGGAAGCATCTAGTTTTGTAAATTATTGTAATATTAAAATTATGTATTTTTATTTTTAGTTTTATTACAGCATTTTATTTATTTACTTTATGTTTTGTAGTTAAATTTCCGCTGGGGTAAAAGGTGAAACCTTTAATATAATTATCTAGGTAAATCTCACTTAATTATAATTTATAAATTATAATTTAACAGGATTACTTAATGGCAGACTTTATTACCGCCTATATGGTCGGTCTAAATATAAATTACTTTACCGCCTATATGGCTGGTCTTTATGTGACAGATAATTACCGCCTATATGGCTGGTGTAGTTGGACTAAATGGATTACCGCCTATATGGCTGGTTTTAAATGTTTAACATTATTAATTCCTGAGAAAACAGAACATAAAATAATTTATATATTATAATAAGTGAGATTCCTAGATAAGAAATATTAAATGTGGATCATTTAACCCCCAGTATTTTATTTTATTCTAGGGAAGTGATGAAACACAATATTCACACTTAATAATTGATTTTCTTTTTATGGGTAATTCCTTAGTTTGTTTATTGAGTCTTAAGTTTAATGCTTCTTGTTGTCTGATCACCAATAAGATTGATGTGGTAAACTTAAAATGAACTAGACATATGGATTTTAGGTTTCAGCCTTAGATTCAATAGCCCATGATCTTCATTGAGGATAGATAACCCTTTAATAGATTTCCTTACAGGATAGACATATATCTGTCGGGCGGGGGTAGCCATAATTGGAACTTAATCTTAATGAATCCAGGTAATTTGGTTGATATAGACATATGGTCCAATTGGGTTATACTGGGTATTTGCGTCTGACCATCGACAGAGGCTTTTGCATAATTTCGTGTTCCAGGTTAGCAAACTGATTTATTACACATATATAAGAGAATCAATTCATCTTTATAATAATATTGTGTGGAATCACAACCCTAAATCTTTGAGTCTTTTGTTATTTTCCTTAGTATTTTCTTTTGTGTCTTTAAGTATTTTATTTATCAAATCCACATTCAACCAACAAAAGCAATCATTCTCTTCTCCCTATAATTGGATACCTGTAAATAAATAGTATCAATAATTAATAACAATAGTAGGAATTAAGTCATCGTGGGATCGATATTTTTATACTACTTGAACGATACGTGTGCTTGTGTTATACGTGTGTGTTTACGCCAGTCATGTATATATAAGAGAAGAAATCTACAAGGAAAGACACTCAAGCACTACGGTTCACAGCATAATAATATTCTCTCCAGAGCTCTCAGAATTCCCTACCTTCTGCCCTTACGGTAGCTCACGGTGATCAAGGTAATATATGACCTTGCTCCTCCTTCTACGGTATTTATAGCGCATCTCCACTACTGACTTGAGCGTCGGAGTGCCTACGGCACCCACCACACCGGTGGGAAGACCCTCCACGCTCACTCTTTCTTTGTTTTGCCGGATCGCTAGTGCCCCAACCTACAAATTCTCGATTGTGGACCTCGGGCGAAAACCAGCGTCTACAACCGGTGGGAAGAGAGGAAAAAATGGAGGAAAAAGGATTACAACCCTGAGCTTAATCACTCTCATCAGAACCCTTTGAACCACCGACCCACCGCCCTCACGGTAGTCCACGGGGATCAAGGTAGTCTCTGACCTTGCTTCTCCTCCTACTGTATTAATAACTCATTTACATTACTGACTTGAGCGTCGAAGTGCCTACGGCACCCACCACACTGGTGGGCAGACCCTCCACGCTCACTCTTCCTTTGTTTTACAGGATCGCTAGTGCCCCCAACCTACAAATTCTCGATTGTGGACATCGGGCGAAAATCAGCATCTACAAATACACATTAATTAAAAATGATCAAAATATCCTTATGCATGTATTAATTCCTGTAACCGTTAAACGATTTATAAATAATCAATATTATTTATAATTATTGTCATAGTGCTCTATGAGTATATTTCATTGTGTTAGACTCTTTAAGTTCAGGCATATCAGTCACGAAATCCAATTTTGTCTCCATATTTTACCCACCCGTAATTTATGACAACCACAGGTAATCTCGCTGAACTATATAGGTTGAGGTCATTGCATACGCATAATCCCTCCGTCACAGGTTTCACGATTATACCAGAGATACAAAAATATAAACATCAAATCTCTTTAGTTATAATATCGTCGACGTATTAATTAACGAACTCTTAATAACATTTAGAATTCTCCTCTACAGTATACCACGGGCCTATAGATTTAACAGATCGCCAACCCATATTGAATACATATGCTCTGCACACGGAACTGACAGATCATTTCTGACACACACACGATATCCTGAGAATCAATCCACACCCATCGAACAGGCGGAGGTTTGACCTAAATAGGTCGATGACGTGACTACCATCAAAGTGGGGGGGATATCTCATATATCCACAGTGGTATCTCAAGTCAAATAATCACTATACTACTCAACCCGAAAAAATTCTTATTGACATTGGTGTATCATCTATTAAGAATCTTCGGTGAGTCATTCAGTTTTTATCCGATATAAACACCTATATGTCTATACGAGTCTTCGAGACTCATGGTTCATCGAGTAATAACCATTGAAATCCTTGATTCCAATATACGACATGTACCGGTCTCCGCGGGTTTACTTACTAACCAAGTAATGTAAACCTTGATCAGAAACAATTTAAAAATGATATTATTATGATACAACTCAATGACAGTTGCAACGCTTTTGCAACAGTATCATAACTAATCATTCAAAGGTCTATTAAGTCTTTACCATTTAATAAAAGATGTTATATTAAAGAAACTATTTATTTTATTCAAAATAAAATATTTACATAAGTATTTACAGGGAAATACATCATAAAATTGACGCTCTAAGCACCAATTCTAATATATTAGTGGTAGCCTTAGCAATTCAGCATGAGTTAAGTAGCGTTCCAGGAAAGCCTAGATGTTCGAGAAACATTGTAAGCTATTATGTAAACATAAATTCATGCATTGCATCATTCACGTGCATGATTATGATTATAAGTTCAAGTACACTAATCGTGTTTGAACACGTCCATAGATTCCATGCAGGCGGAACGGTTTGGTTCCATTCGAGCACGTTGGCATTTGAGCGTCAATTTAGTGAATGAACAATACATATTTACATGTTTTCAGAAGTAATCGTTTTATGCTTCGTAAATAGTTTACATGATTATAGTTTATATTTTAGTCAGTGTTCAGCTTACGTATGCTTGATTATAGTTTTTGAATATGTATGCTTGATTTCTGGATAAAGTAATAATTCAACTCATATATTTTTCAATGGCTTAATTTATTTTGAGAAAAAATTATTTATTATTCGAGGTTCGGGAATCCCTTTTTATTATTCGAGAATCATCATCATCTCCCCTGAAATAATTATGAGGGGACGAGAGGTGACAGAGATATCTAAAGATTATTTGGGACGGGTGCGTGCGTATGTGTTATTTATTATTCAAGGTTCGGGGATCTCCTTTTATTATTCGAGGATTCTCATCATCTCCCCTGAAATAATTACGAGGGGATGAGGAGATGACAGAGATATCTAAAGATTATCGGGGATGAGTGTGTACACAAAATGATCATTAATTTACTGTTGAGAAAAGTCAAATTTTCCATTTAAAGTTTGGCATAAGCTCAAAGCTACCCGTAAACTTTAAATAAGTTCGGCGTTACATCCAGTATTATTAAAATGTCTCATTTTCCTTTTTTACGATAACAGTGTCAATGAGAGAATGATATCACGAGGGTAATTAAGTCATTTTATAAATGCTAGTTTAATGTAACAAAACACAATGTTTAGGATTAAAATTAAACGCTGCCGTTTAGTCATTTTACATAACTATCCACTTTGCTTTCTCAAAATTTTCTTTTCCACCAAACATAACAAAAGGAAAAGGGGAAAAAATATTGCAGCAACAACAGACGTAGATTCGAATCCGAAAAGTTCATTGTGAACTCGGGGGATATGCAAAAAAATCTTCAACCAATTCGACGCTAAAATTATTTTTCAAATAAAATTTTAACTCTGTTAAGGTTAAAGTGGAAAATAAAACATTTATTATAATTATAAGTGGATTGATGAACTTTTTTAAAGTTGGTGTTTAATTTTAAATTTAGATATAATTTTAAGTGGAATAAGTAAATTTTCCCTTTACTATTGAATCCTTTATATGATTAATGCCACCTCATTTAAAATTAATTTACTTGTATAAATTGTAGTGATATAGAGTGAACTGAAATTTTTTTATAAATTGTGATTGATAGTTATTAAATTAGAAATTTTAATCTTTTATTACTATACATGCATGTGTAGTAGTAAAAAAAAAAAATTGAACACAAAAAAGTTCAGATCCAAATTCAAATTTTAAAATATTTAACCGTTAACGTATACCCTGATACTATCTTCAAAAATTTTAATTATACATGGACATAATCTTAAGATCTTGAGGAAAAAAAAAAAAAAAAAAAAAAAAAAAAAGCCCTTATGGGTAGAGGTGGCCAAGGTTCCGGTTCGGTTAGGGTTCTTACCCTGACCGAACCGGTTGAAACCGCTGGAACCGAACGGTTCCAACATAAGATTCCTCTTGGAACCGTAAGAATTAATATTTAAATCTCAATTTTTTTTATTTTCAACAAAGTAAAAAAAAAATCGAAGGTATGGTTTGGTTCCGGTTCCGGTTTCGGTTCCACACTTATGGAACCGAAAACCGTATAGTTCGATTTCGGTTCGGAACCGGAACCGAACCGTGACCACCTCTACTTATGGTATTCGTATAAGCTAGAAGAGAATTCATTACTCAATTTCTAAAAGTCCCTATGCCACTTTTTCAAATATATAAAATAAGTGTTGTCAAAACAAGATACTTTATTTCCATTCCTTTTTTTTTTGTTTAATAAAAAATGGAATAATGCTCCTCAAAATTCAAATTCAGGTCGTAAAGTTAAATAAAATTATTTGAATATGTGTAGTAGTGTTTACATTCATATGTCTATATGAATTCCAAGTAATAAATGTTGGATCGACCTCTACATTACAAATGGCAAAATCTTGTACCAAAATCCCATTTGTCTCTATCCACTCATCTTCACTCCTATATAAATTTCACCAACCCACCATCATCACTTCCTCACACCCATTTCATCAATTTACAAAACCCATATCTATCAAAGAATCATTATCCCTCTCATTTTTCATTCCATTTAACCCAAAGACCATTAACAAATTCTCTTACAAAGAGAGAGAGAAAGAGGAGGTGCAACATTTGAACTAACTATGGAGTTTATAATCTCAATCTTTATAATATGCTCATTCTTCCTCTTTCTCTCTTCTCTTCTTTCATATTTTTTGTTTCAAAGGCAAAAAAGAGAAGCCAAAAAATGTGCTAAGCTTCCTCCTGGTTCAATGGGTTGGCCTTATATTGGTGAAACTCTTAAAATTTACTCTCAAGACCCTAATGTCTTCTTTGCCACTAAGCAAAAAAGGTTCTTTGTTAGCTATTATCATGCATATATAGTTTCATTTTCTTTGCTAATGATGGAGCCATAAATTTGTTTTTTGTGTTAATTAAAATTTCAGATATGGAGAGATATTCAAGACACACATACTCGGCTGCCCAAGTGTTATGTTAGCGAGTCCTGAGGCAGCAAAGTTTGTGCTTGCAACTCATGCTCACTTGTTCAAGCCAACGTATCCGAAAAGCAAAGAGAAAATGATTGGCCCTGCTGCTTTGTTCTTTCACCAAGGAGACTACCATGCTCATTTGAGAAAGCTTGTTCAATGTTCTCTGTCCCCAGAAAGAATCGAGAAGCTGATTCCTGATATTGAATCCATGGCCATTTCTGCCTTGGAATCTTGGGCTGGGGGACAACTCATTAACACCTTTAAAGAGATGAAGAAGGTTCAATACTTTTATATTTTTATATATTTTTGTTTGAAACGTGTTTCTAATGTGTATGTTATTCTTGACAGTTAATACCTGTCATGAAATGAGTTTCATCACAGAAAACTCTAAGTATCCAGAATTTTTGACAGAAAAATTTATGTCGAGAATTCTTGACACCTAATATCAAAACCAAAATAATATCGCAAGATAGGAGGCCAAAGGTGTCAGCCGTGTGGGTTAACCCGAGACCCGTTTAGGGGTGGGACATGCTCCTATCTTGTCATGTGATAGTTTGGGGCTAAACGAAGCCGTATAAACTATAGTATTCATGGATTTGGGAAGTGGGGTTGTTTGGATTTTTTTTTTTTTTGTTTTGTTTTGGTTGGGTGATTTTTTTTTGGATGATTGAGCTAACATGTGGGTTTCATTGATCCTCTACAGTTCGCTTTTGACGTGGGCATTCTGACCATTTTTGGTCATGTGGATGGTTGCTATAGGGAGAAGCTGAAGCAGAAGTATCTCATAGTTGATAAAGGCTACAATTCTTATCCAACAAACATTCCAGGGACAGCATATCACAAAGCCCTCTTGGTAATTAATCAACTATTAAAGTTTAGTCAGTAGTATAGTTAAAAAGAAAAAGTGACGGCTTACTGCAAGCAGAGGCCAGAGAGACTGTTTAATAACATGTTCATGATTATTTGGTTACTAATTGTTGTTGCAATTCATTTGTTTGAAGGCAAGGAAAAGGCTGAGTCAGATTGTGAGTGAGATAATCTGTGAGAGGAAGGAGAAAAGGATTATGGAAAAGGATCTGTTGGGTCATCTTTTGAACTCAAAAGATGCAAAGGGCCAAATTCTAACAGAGAATCAAATTGCTGATAATATAATTGGAGTACTCTTTGCAGCTCAGGACACCACAGCTAGTGTGCTAACTTGGATTCTCAAATACCTCCAAGATAACCCAGAGATTCTAGAAGCTGTAAAGGTCAGAATTAAAATTTAAAAAAAAAAAAAAAAAAAAAAAAAAGGAAAAGGAAAAGAATCTCATTAAAAGCAGGGCTCAAGATTTTTTATTTTATTTTTTATACAATTCAATTCCCATCATACTCATTTGAGCATGTTCGAATCCAGACTTCTTGTTTTCGTTAAAGAGATTTTACCAATTGAACTAACTGAAACCACGAAGATGATTAATTGACTAAATATGCTTAATTACTGTTACAGGCAGAGCAAAAAGTAGTATATGAATCAAACAATGGAGGCAAAAGGGCCTTAACATGGACACAGACAAAGAATATGCCATATACATATAGGGTAAGTTTCTACAGTGTTCCTATATTTTATGTGATGAAAAATGAAAATCATCACAGCCATGAAAATAGAATCTGATTTTTTTTTTTTTTTTTTTTTGTGTGTATTATTAACTCATTTCAGTTCATATTGGAGAGTATGAGGATGGCCAGCATTATATCCTTCACATTCAGGGAAGCTGTGTGTGATGTAGAATACAAAGGTGAGGGCCTTGTAATAAATTTATAAAGAACTAGAAGATTCTATAAGTGACAACATTTAAGAGGTTTCTATTTTGATTAAAAACAAATTAATTAATTGATTAATTAACTTAATGAACAGGATTCCTCATCCCAAAAGGCTGGAAAGTGATGCCATTGTTCAGGAACATCCATCACAGTCCTGAATTTTTCTCAAATCCTCAAAATATTGACCCTTCTCGATTTGAGGTACGTTAGCAAACATTAGCTGTCAAATATTAAAAAAAAAAAAAAAAAAAAACACAGTAAAGTTTTTTATTTTATTTTTTTTAAATGGTTGTTGGTTGATGCAGGTAGCCCCAAAACCCAATACATTCATGCCTTTTGGCAATGGAGTGCATGCTTGCCCTGGAAATAAACTTGCCAAGCTGGAGATGCTCATTTTAATCCACCATTTAGTCACCAAATTCAGGTACAAAATTTACACACACTGTGGCACATGATTTTTATCAAACACTTGGCAGACTATATAATTTTTGACAACTCTGTTTTTATTTGCAGGTGGGAAGTTGTTGGTTCTCAAAATGAGATTCAATATGGCCCATTTCCAGTTCCACAACAAGGACTCCCTGCAAGATTTCAGAAAATCTCTTCTTGAATAATTTTCTGTCTCCTAACCCTACTGTTTGAATTTTAATTGTTTTTTTCCTTGTAAATCTTATTAGAGCTTCACTATGAATCAAATTTAGATCTTTTTAATGTAGATTTTAAGCATGTATGTACCATATCAAATGAGCAAGATCATTAATGGGAATATTTTTTTTCCCAAATTGAAGTTTAATGTTATTACTCTCGTTTTGTTGTCTTGCAAGTTGTACTTCTTTTTTTTAAAATTTTTTCTTTTGGTTATAGTTTAATACCAATCTAATTTTCATTGAGCGGTGTTTGAATCTCAGATATCTTATTTTGAATCAATTTCAATATATTTTTTTAATTATAATTTTAATGAATCTGTAATGTAATATAGCATTTTGAATAAGGTTAAATGTGATGTCACATACCCATATGAATGATAATTTTTGAAATAATTTATTATGTTATTTAACAATTCACAAGATAAATTTCATTTCAAGTGAGAGGTAACTAATTTCAGATTATTGTGGATATAACATAGTATTAAGGGTAGTAAGTAAATATTGTATAAGGAATATGAAATATTAAATTTATCTCTAAAATAATATTGAATATAACCGGACTCGACTTTAAATATATGGGCATATCATAGGATTGAAATCCTACATTCCGACTCGATTTTTTTAATTTTAAATAGAAAAAAAAAGAGAGATTTTATTTTAATTTAATTTATTCACCCTTATGTAACACATCCCACTATAGTTTGAACTGGTCGAATTGAGATTCAGCATTCGATCATAAGTCTTGTTCCGACCTCTAAAAAATTTGTCAAAATCGACGAGTCGGGCCGAACTAATTAATTCCTAAATTTTTTTAAAAATCAAAAATCAAAAATTAATATTTTTTTATAGATTTTAATTAATTAAAATTATTTATGACATCATCTTATTTTACCGGTTCAATCAGAATGGTTCAATTGATCGAATCGGTGACCTATTAAATCTTTTAGATCAATGGTTCGATCACCGCTTTAGTTCGGAAAACAATGTAGATATTGCTTGACGTGGGCATCAGCAGCAGGTGGTCTCAAAATGGCCATGTGTCCATCTCTTGATTGGCTAATTTAAAAGGAACTAGGTCGTGTATTTTTCTGACGAGGGACCGGCAACCAATTAAGCACACAACAGTTGTGTTGAAGCCTACCCATATCTTTCATTCTTTAATTTTGAAAATGAGGCCATTGTCCGGTTGCCGGTGGCCCCATACTTTTGATTTTTTTTTTTTTTTTTTCCCTAAAGGGACAAATGATAAATCACCTAATAATTAAGGGAAAATGACAAATAAATCCCAATATTTGATCAAATAATCATAAATACACTTTTCATTAAAAAATGGTCACAAAAATCCTTTTTCGATATTTTTATCTTAAACTATTTATACAAAGTATTAACTTTATCAATGAAATTAAATATAAATAATAATTATATTAATAAATTTATAAATAGAATATCAAAATGCAAGGACGAAGGTAGAAGATTATGGGATTTTTCATTTTTTAAGAGGTTTAATTTATAAATTAAATGTGATATCTCTATTATTTATTTAATATTAACTAGAGAGTTCGGCTAACTCCTAACTTACAAGAAACTTCATCTCTGTCAAAATGTTAAAACATCAACCTTTGTGTAAATAATTAAAGGAAAAATATCCAAAGAAGGTCGTCATAATAATTTGACCAAATAATGGGGTCTATTTATTTATTTTCCTACAATTAAAGACATTCTAGTGGAAGGTGACGTAAAAATGTAGGGCAATGCACATAACCCACCGCCATAAACCCAGAAAACTGACCTATCCCTATCCCTAACTATTTTGACCTCAATTATTCCAAGCAATTGATCCTTGAAAGATTAATGATTTCTTGCCAAAAGGGCAATTTTTTTTTTTTTTAAAAGACAAATCGAGCCTGTTACACCTCAACAACACAACCAGCAGGCACACCAGCAGCAGGTTCAGGTTCAGCACTCTCCACCTCAACCTCTCCAGCAAGTCCACCAAATCATACCTCAAAGAGCCATTATAAGGCCACAGCGATACCATGGATTTGTTCAGTAGATTTGGCGCCAAAGTCTGTTATGGAAGTTACAAGGTTGTTAGCAATTAGTTGACAGGTTATTAGATTAATTGAAATGTCAATATTACCCTTGTAACTAAACTTGTTAACTGAGCTCTGCTATAAATTCAAGTCGAGCATAGCAATAAAGTCATCATTCAATTTCTCAAAGTTTACTTGCAAAAGTTTGGAGAATTTGTGGCTTTATCTCGAATCAAAGCTAACAATTGGTGCTTTCATTGAGAGTAATCCATGGGTAAAACAAATGCAAATGTGGATCTTCAATCACAGCTTGCAGGGCTTCAACAGCAACTTGATGACCACGCTCAACGATCTTCAACGATTGAAGAGTTGCTTCGCAAACTTTCATCAAGACTTGACATGGCTGAGCCTCCTCTAGGTTCTCAATCACCCTCATAATCAATTCCAAGGGAGCAGGGAGGGTCTTCAACTCCATATAAGAATTTCAGATTGGACGTTCCTAAGTTTGATGGGCGAGATGTGGATGGTTGGAAGCTGAAAATTGAGCATTTTTTTGATACCTACCCCACCCCAGATGAACAGAAAATCTCGATTGCTGCCTATCATTGGGAAGGAGAGGCATTATCATGGTATTCTTGGATGAGGAAGAATGGTCAATTGAGGTCTTGGGGGTCATTCACGGCAGCAGTAACAATAAGGTTCAGGGACTCTGTTTTTTAGAACCATGAAGGGGCTTTGTTCAAACTCACACAAACAACGACAGTAAGGTCATTCATTAAGGACTTCGAGGCTCTTTCAAACAAGGTAACTGGCTTAACTGGAAATTCTTTATTGAATTATTTTGTGTATGGGTTGAAACCTGTTATAAGAAGAGAATTAATGGCTCTTAGGCCTGCTTCATTTATTGAGGCTGTGGACTTAGCAGTTCTGCAAGAAGAAAAACTTAGGGATGTTAATTTCACATATAGAAGTAACATAAATCAAGTCACAAACCCCACAATCATTAGCACTCCTAACAATCCTGCAACACCTAAATCAGTGGATATGAATGTTGGGGTTCCTAACCCAACTGGTTGGACAGTTAAAAGGCTAACACCTGCTGAGATGCAGTTAAAGAGGGATAAGGGTTTATGCTATAATTGTGAAGAGAAATTTCATCATGGCCATAAGTGTAGGGCCAAGATGTTGTTGATGATGGTAACGGAAGAAACGAACCATGAAGATGACGAGGAACAGTCAGCTGAAGCCACAGGGGAGGAAGAGGTTATTAATCAAAATAAGAGACCTGAGATTAGTTATCATGCATTATCTGGCCAGCCCTACCCCAAAACATTGAAATTAGAGGGGACTATCAATGGAAAATCAGTCAATGTATTGATAGATAGTGGCAGTACCCACAATTTCATCCAGCAAAGAGTTATTACCTATCTAGGATTGACTGCAGTAGCTTCTGAGGTTTTTGAGGTCATGGTGGGAAATGGGGAAACCTTAAAGTGTAGCAGCATATCACCATCAGTACCACTCATTATCCAGCAACAAAGGTTCCTTGTGGATTTCTTCATACTGCCAATTCAGGGAACTGATTTGGTCCTTGGAATTCAGTGGCTGGAAACATTGGGGCCAATCATTATGGATTACAAGAAAGTGGAAATGCAATTCCAGTGGCAAGGGAAGACTATTACTTTGGCTGGAAAGGTTGGTCCACATATGAAAGCCTCAACTTTGAATCAGTTGAAAAGGATGGAATATACGGATGCCATAGCTTCCTATTACCAATTACAAGTTGTAACCCCTCCCCAGACCACACCTGTCAGTAATACCAGAATCCAACTGCTACTAGATCAATTTTCATCAGTTTTTACTACACCTGAAGAGCTGCCACCAGTAAGAACAGTTGATCACCACATCCATTTACTACCCAACTTTAAACCAATACAAGTCAGACCCTATAGGTACCTTTATTACCAGAAGGAAGAGATAGAAAGACTTATCAAGGAAATGTTGGAAACCGGAGTGATTCATAACAGCATCAGTTCTTTCTCTCCACCAATATTGCTTGTCAAAAAAAAAGATGGTTCATGGAGATTTTGTGTGGATTATAGAGCCCTAAATGCAGTCACTATTAAAGATAAGTTCTCAATTCCTACTGTGGATGAGTTGCTAGATGAATTGTATGGGGCCTCTATTTTTTCAAAATTGGATTTACGGGCAGGATACCATCATATAAGAATGTCTCATGGTGATATTCATAAAACTGCCTTTAGAACACATGAAGGTCATTATGAGTTTCTAGTAATGCCTTTTGGATTGACTAATGCCTCATCCACCTTCCAAGCAACTATGAACCAGATTTTTAAGCCTTATCTTAGGAAATTTATCATTGTATTTTTTGATGACATTCTGGTTTACAATATTTCCTTGGAGCTTCATTTGGAACATCTCAGACTCACCTTGCAGTGTTTGGTTGATAACCAACTTTTTGCCAAGGTCCAGAAGTGTGTTTTTGGACAAGAAACAGTGGAATATTTAGGGCATTGGGTGTCTACCAAATGAGTGGAACCAGACAGCAATAAAATTCAAGCTATAACATATTGGCCTACCCCTTTGAATGTCAAGCACTTAAGAGCTTTTATTGGCCTTACGGGATACTACAGGAGGTTTGTTAGAAACTATGCTATGATAGCAGCACCTTTGACAAATCTTTTAAAGCATAATGCATTTGCCTGGAGTGAACAAGTTGACCTTACTTTCAACAAGTTAAAGCAAGCTATGATCTCAACTCCAGTGTTAGCATTGCCAAATTTCTCTGAACAATTTGTAGTCGAAACTGATGCCAGTGATATTGGCATAGGTGCAGTACTAATGCAATAGAACCATCATATTGCCTTCTTCAGCAAAAAGCTTCCTGATCGACTATGTAAGACTTCAACCTATGTCAGAGAATTAGTAGCCATTGTGGAGTCAGTCCAGAAATGGGGACAGTACTTGTTGGGCAAGCATTTTATCATTAAAACTGACCACAAAAGTTTGAAACACTTGATGGAACAGGTAATACAAACTCTAGAGCAACAGCAGTACCTACCCAAATTATTGGGATTTGATTACGAGATCCAGTACAAACCTGGACCTGAAAACACAACCGCAGACGCTCTCTCTCGATTGCCTTAGTTGACAGCAGCATCAGCTCAGTTTGGTGTATCACTATGCCTGTTTTTGGATTCATTTCCCAACTAAAACTTGACACCTCTCATTCACCAAGTCTACAACAACTCATAACCCAAATTCAACTCCACCCAGACTCATTTCCTGATTATAAGCTCAGAGACGGACTATTATTCTACAAATGTCGAATTGTAATAAGTCCAGAATCCTCTGTTAAGCAACAACTACTCACTGAATTTCATTCGTCCGTATGTGGGGGCCATGGAGGGGTGCTTAAAACTATTAAGATGATGCAAGCTAGTTTCTATTGGAAGAATATGCACGGGGATATCAAGACCTTTGTTGATCAGTGCCAAATTTGTCAACAAGTGAAGTATTTGGCCAAGAGTCCCAAGGTCTCCTCCAGCCTTTGCCTATACCAGATCAACCTTGGGAAGACATTTCCATGGATTTCATAGTAGGGTTACCTTTTTCCAAGGGCTATTCTGTCATTCTAGTGGTTGTGGATAGATTGAGAAAGTACATCCACTTAGGGGCATTACCTGCAAATTTTACTGCTTCCCGAGTAGCAGAACTTTTTGTTGCCATGGTCTGTAAACTGCATGGGTTTCCAAAATCCATTGTATCTGACCGAGATCCCATATTCCTAAGTGCCTTTTGGAAAGCTTTACTCCGATCAGCTGGCACTACCTTAGCTACCAGTAGCTCCTATCACCCCCAATCTGATGGTCAAACTGAAGTACTTAATCGGTGTGTTGAGCAGTATCTTCGATCATTTGTTACAGGTTGCCCTAACCAATGGGTTCTTTTTCTACCATGGGCTGAATTTTCGTATAACACATCCTATAACACAAGTACAGGCTTCACACCATTCCAAGCAGTTTATGGTAGACCTCCTCCTACTATCCCAATGTATATCCGAGGCACCTGTTCACTAGAGGCTGTGGACTCTGAATTAATGGCTTGAGATGACGTTCTCAGAGCCCTCAAACTTCATCTGCAGAGGGCTCACCAGCGCATGAAAAGTATGGCTGGCAAACATAGAAGCGACCATCAATTTCAGGAGGGTGATTGGGTATGGCTCAAAATACAACCCTATCGCCAGCACTCTCTAGCCAAACACTTGTCTCACAAGCTGAGCATGCGTTATTTTGGTCCGTACTTAATTACCAAACGTATTGGAGCTGTCGCTTACCGTTTACAATTGCCTGCCACTACAAAAATCCATAATGTTTTCCATGTGTCTCAGCTCAAGGCTTACAAGTCTTCTGTACCAGCACCATCAGCGTCTGTTTCCCCACTTCCAGCTCTTGTCGAAGATCTCAGTGTTCAACCTTTGGCAGTCATTAACAATCGAGTGGTGATTCGCGGCCAATTACGGATTCCTCAGGTCTTGATTCAATGGCTTAACTTACCTGTTGAGGACATCACGTGGGAGGATGTGGTTACAATTCAGCAAGATTTTCCCAGTTTCGACCTTGAGGACAAGGTCTCTTTGAATGGGGAAGGTAATGTTACACCTCAACAACACAACCAGCAAGCACACCAGCAGCAAGTTCAGGTTCAGCACTCTCCACCTCAACCTCTCCAGCAAGTCCACCAAACCAGAACTCAAAGAGCCATTATAAGGCCACGGCGATACCAGGGATTTGTTCAATAGATTTGGCGCCAAAGTCTGTTATGGAAGTTACAAGGTTGTTAGCAATTAATTGACATGTTGTTAGATTAATTGAAATGTCAATATTACCCTTGTAACTAAACTTGTTAACTGAGCTCTGCTATAAATTCAAGTCGAGCATAGCAATAAAGTCATCATTCAATTTCTCAAAGTTTACTTGCAAAAGTTTGGAGAATTTGTGGCGTTATCACGAATCAAAGCTAACAGAGCCCGAACTAATTATTTTAAAATTTTATTCATCAGTCCAATAGGCTTCCCCTAATTCTGAAATTTGAAATAACGAAAATGTGACTAAAGATTAAAACTACAAACAAACAAATTACATTAAAAAAAATTAAATTTAAAATAATATTATTAGTATCATCATATTCGATGTATCATTTTGTTTTGGACGTTTAAAACCTTATTCTTTAAAGCATAATTTATGAATCAATGTGCATGTGCCGTCATTTTTTTGGAAACGTTGGAAATTTTATTGTTAAATCACCCGATCCGAATTTAAGTGGATAAGGGAAAGTCTCTGAATACCTCAAGTTCTTACAAGAAGTACATCATCTGAATTCAAACTTATGACTTGAGCAACTCAATCATAAGTCTTATACCACCAACCCACACCTTTTGGGAACGGATGAGCCGTCATATTTGTGTAAAGATTTAATTGGAAAATCATAATATCATATCGAGCAAATCGAACATGGATCATTCTAGTAATAGTGGTTTAAATAATGAGTTACGACAAATCGATATAATTCTTCAAACATATAATATTCTTAAATGATAAATGACTATAAATTATGATTAGGAGCCGTTTGATAGAGCTTCTCAGTGATATAAAAATAATTTTCAAGAGTGAAATGTACTTAGAAATAGTGTTGAGGAACTATTGTGAATATGAAGAATGGAGCATGAGGGGAAAGTGAAGCTATGAAGAGGAGTAGTTGAAGATGGAAATAAGAACATGACGAGGATGAGAGTAAGGATTGTGGGTGACAAGAGGAGAAACTGAAGAGATGAATTTAGTGTATAAATATGCATTATTTCATTTTATTACTTGAGAGATTGTTTTGAGAGTGCATAAATATGGGGCTTAATCGAGCCTAGTCAAGTCTAGTATTACTTAGCTAGACTCAGCTCGATAAGTATTTATATGTCAAACTCGGCTTGTTAAGAAAATATTAAGGTCAAGCTCGACACGAATTTGATTAGTAAATGATTCGGCTAAACTCAACTCGAATAATATAAAAAAAATTATTTTTTATTTACTTAATCAAATTTTAAATAATTTCTCTACAAATTCAAATGTTTGTGATCTATATATGTTTGCATATGTGTGTGTATATCGAATCGAGTTGTGTCAATAAGATTCGAGTCGAGTTTACTTCGAATAGTGTTCGTGAGCAAAAAATGAATTGAGTCGAGATTTTGTGAGTCGGTTTTGTTTAATAATCGATCTATTATTTTCGAATAGCTCATTTATTAAATAAATTAATGTCGAACCAAGTCAAATGTGAATCGATCTGAAACAGTTTATGAATAACTTGATTCATTTACAACCCTAACTATAAATAAGATATGGAGAAACATTTCCCATATTTTCATTTTCTCAAATAAGCTAATTCCATAATTAAAGTGGGCAGTCAAATCTTGTTGGATCTACAAGATTGTGTTACAATATATTCAAAAATGACATCTCCATAAACTTGAAGTATCAAGTATCAAAATTTGAGATAGTGTTATGTTGTGATGAAACACACACAATAGAGGAGATGTGAGAGAAAATTCTTCTTTATTATCACACAAACAAAGAATTACAAAGCTTACAACCCTAAGCTTTACAAAAAACTCTCAACCCTCTTTACTCTCTATTCTTACAAATTTGGGATTTCTGGGATGATTTTCACAAAACTATGGTGCTTCTTTTATAGTTGTCAAAACGTGTTGTCAGCTTCTTCAACACGTTTTGCTCTTGCCAGCTTCTTCAACAAGTTTTACTTTTGCCAGCTTCTTCAACAAGTTACTTTTGCCAACTTCTTCAACAAGTTACTTTTGCTTGCTGACTCCAACAAATCTCCTCATCGGTGAAGATTTGCCCAAAATCTGAGCCGACCATCAATCATCCAAACCGGATCCTCAAAAGGATCCTCCCCTGGCTGCATCTGTATGACTGCCTACGTACCATGAGTTGGGATCAAGCCAATCGTAGTTCTCTATATCTCCCCACTCTGATTATGTGGAGAGTTTTGTCATCCCGGCTACGGCACGACAGATTTCAAGTTTTTCCTTCGGTAAAACCTTGGTGAACATATCGGCACCATTATCGTCCGTATGAATTTTCCTGAGTTCTAACAGCCTTAAGCTCAGGACGTCCCGTATCCAGTGATACCTCACATCGATATGTTTTGACCTTGAATGAAAGGTGGAATTTTTACCGAGATAGATAGCACTCTGGCTATCGCTGTACAAAGTGTACTTCTCCTGCTTGAAACCCAATTCATGGACGAATGTCTTCATCCACAGTAATTCCTTGCAAGCTTCTGTTACCGCAATGAATTCTGCCTCTGTTGTAGAAAGTGCAACACATCTCTGCAACCTTGACGGTCATGCCACAGCTCCTCCTGAGAGAGTAATCAGATACCATGAAGTAGACTTTCGGGTATCCACATCTCCTGCCATATCTGAATCGGTGTAGCCCATCAACACTGGCTTGTCACTGCTTCCAAAACATAATCTCACCTTGGATGTGCCTCGAAGATACCGCATAATCCATTTGATAGCATTCCAATGTTCCCTTCATGGGTTTGACATAAACCGGCTTACCAATCCAACTGCGTGTGCTAAGTCTGGCCTCGTGCACACCATGGCATACATAAGACTTCTCACTGCTGAGGTGTATGATGTAGGGGTTTTAGGGGCTAAATCCTGTAACGCAGCGGAAGCGGTGGAAAATCGTATTTTCCGATTTCAAAAATTTTTCTCGGATTAATTAAATAAACATATTTATTTAATTATCCAATAATCAAATTATGAAATAAAATTCAATAAATCATATTTAAGTGAATTTACCGAATTGCCCTTACACTTGGTATTTTGTCAATTTTAGTCCGAAATTGATCTAATCAATTTTGAATGATTCTAAATCATTTCTAAGATGAACTTAGCATGTTCAAAACATCAAAACACCAAAAGCACCAAAAATCCCAAAATCTATTCATTTGGCCGAATGTCACCTAAGGTGGGCATTTTGTCCATTTGGTCATTTCATGCTTCAAAACACATCCAAATGTAATCCAATCAACATGAAACTTTATATGCATCATATACACACTCAATACACAACATATATGAAAAGCCCCAAATTTGGAATTGGTCAAGAACCCTAATTTTTCAATTCCTCAAATTGGACAAATTAGACCAAATTGGTTAAATCCAACACTTCAATCATCTTTCTTCCATCCACTCAAAGTCTCAACACAATGAAACAACTCAAGATCAAATCTAGGTCATCTAAGAGTGGGTCAGCAACTCTAGATTAGCAACAAGGTTTCCAAAACCTTAAAAGAAAGTTTATAACTACAATAGTCACAATCTTCCTTCATCACACATGCTCAACACTTTCACCAAAACTTCCATCAACAAAAACAAAAAGAATAAAGAAAGAAATAACCTAAGAACATCATATGTTAAAGCCTATATCCTAAGGAACATTTTCCTTTCTAATAGCAAGTTGGAAAAACTCACTAAAATCCAAGCTTTCTTTGATTTCTTCTTTCTTTCTCACAAGCTTCATTTGCTTCTATTAATGGAGTTTTTCTTTAAAGTGTATTAGGTTAAGAATGAAATGAAATGAAAAACAATATATACTTGCACAAACAATGCCTTGGCCGAAATTCACCTAGACTTGTACAAGTTTATAAATTTCATTTCCATTTCATTTTCTTTTGATCAACTTTAATAAATATCTAAAACCTTTTAAAGATATTAATATAAAGTCAACAAATGCAACTAAGAAAATATATCTCTTATATATTTTCTAGGTCATGGCCGAATTTAATCAAAAATAAAGGAGAAAGACATTTTAATTTTTCAAACAATTTTGAGCAAATATCTTAAGAAGTCAAAATCAATTTGACAACCTTTTCCTTTAATGTATAAGTCAACAATTGCAACTTATAATCATTTCCTAACTTTATCATTTGGTGAGATATTTATATTTTAATTATATTAATCATTTAACAATTAAATAATTAATTAATTAATTAAATACAAATATATCAAATATATGTATTATATTTACTTTAAATATCTCAAATACATATATTAATGATATATGTCAAATACTTTTATTTGACTATTTATTAATGTGTATTTAATAATATCATATATTAAATACAAATACACATTAATTAGGAAATGACGGTTCGGCCCGTTCGCATGTATTTTTCGTTTAACGATTAAACGATTTATAAGTAATCATCATTATTCATAAATGTTGCTCTAGTGCTCTACGAGTATGTTTCATTATTGAGACTCTGTAGATTCAGGTATATCCGTCACGAAATTCAATTTCATGTGCATAATTTATCCACTCGTAGATTATGACGATCACGGATAAACTAGCTGAATCATACAGGTTGATGTCATTGCATACGTATAATCCATCCGTCACAGGTATCCAGATAATCCCAGAGATATAGATGTAAACGTCAAATCTCTATAGGTATTATCTCGTCGACGTATCTATTAGCAATCTCTAAATAACACTCGGAACTTACTTCCGATGTATACTGTGGCCACAGATTTAACAGACTGCCAAATATATATGGACTACCTATGCTCTGTACACAGAACTGACGGATCCTATCTTGACACACATATGATATCCTGAGGATCGATCCACACCCAACGAACAGGCGGAGGTCTGATCTAAATAGATCGGTGACGTGACTTCCATCTAAGTATGGAGGATGTCTCATACATCAACAGTGGTGTCTTAAGTCGAATGACCACTATGCTACTCAACCCGAGAATATTCTTATTGACGTTGGTGTACCATCCATTAAGAATCTTCGGTGAGCCTTTCAGTGTTTATCCACTATAAACACCTACACGTCTATACGAGTCTCCATAGACTCATGGTTCATTGGGATAAACCATCGGACCAAGTCTCGATATACGACATGTACTGGTCTCAACGGATTTAACTAACCGACCCGTGTTAGCAAATCTTGACCAGGAACTATGTTTGATAATATACATATAGCAGTGACACTTCCCAATGTCAATTACAAACTAACTTTGTAACTATGTACTACTTTATATATTATCGGGCCTTTGTCTAATATATACATATCACTAAACCACATTTAGTTTCAATCTAATCGTAATCAGATTGAATACGTATATAAAAACAAGAGGTGCAACCATAAATAATTAATATTATGGAATAAGGGGATGTTCGTATTCATGAATCAGACATAAATACGGTCCGGATTGGCGCTCTGAGCACCAACCCCAACATATGAAACTTGTTTCATTTCCTCCTTCTCTGTCTCAGTAGAGGGACTTAGTTGTGTACTCAATCTAAAGTGGGTAGCAAAATGAGTGTTAACGGCTTTAGCCTTGTCCATCTGGAATCTCTTAAGTACCTTCTCGATGTACTCCTCATGTGACAAGTATAATCTCATGGCTTTCCGATCACGACCATCCTGATGCCAAGAATCTGTTTAGCTGGCCCCAAGTCTTTCATCTCAAAAGACTTACTCAGTTGCTACTTTAAATTATCAATTCTCGATTGATTCTGGCCAACTATCAACATATCATCTACGTATAGAAGTAAGATGATAAAGTCATCGTCAGAAAACTTCTGAACGAAAATACAATGGTCTGAAGTTGTCTTCTTGTATCCTTGCTCCCCCATAACTGATTCAAACTTCACGTACCACTGTCTCGGTGCCTGTTTCAAACCGTAGAGGCTTTTCCTGAGTCTGCACACATAGTCCTTTTTTCCTCTGACTCTGAAGCCTTCTGGTTGCTCCATGTAAATTTCTTCTTCCAGATCTTCGTGAAGAAATGCGGTCTTGACATCCATCTGCTCAACTTCCAGGTCGAGGCTTGCTGCTAAGCTGAGAACTACTCTGATGGATGACATCTTCACAACTGTAGAGAATATTTCATCGAAGTCAATGTCTTTCCTCTGATTGAATCCCTTGATGACTAGTCTGGCTTTGTATCGGGGTTGTGAAGTGTGCTCATGTTATTTCACCCTGTACACCCATTTTTTCTTCAAAACCCTTTTACCTCTTGGCAATTTCACCAACTCAAAAGTGTGATTGTCATGCAAAGATTTCATCTCATCTTGCATGGCTTCCTCCCACTTTTCTCTGTCTTCTGTTTCCACAGCTTCCTGGTAGCTCTCGGGTTCTCCCCCGTCAGTAAGCAGCACATACTCATATGTAGAGTATTTGGTTGAAGGTCACATCTCTCTGTCAGACCTTCTCTGTGGAACTGTTGGTGTAGCTTCTGGTACTGGTGGTTGATCATGATCATCATCTCTGGGAGCTTCATCACCTGTACCCTCTTGTCTGGGAACCTCATCTTCAACACGTACTGGCACCGGTGTATGAGGTTCTGGATTCACATCTCTGTATTACTGGGGCATTGTCTTCATCTCTTTTCTGATATCTTATATGGTCTGATCTTCAACAAAGACAACATCTCGGCCCCTGACGATCTTTTTCTCCATAGGATCATACAGTTTTTAGCCGAAATCATCCTGACCATAGCCAATAAAGACACACGGTCGCGTCTTTGCATCAAGCTTGGATCTCTCGTCCTTTGGGATGTGTACATAAGCTTTGCACCCAAATACATGCAAGTGTTCATAAGACACTTCTTTACCTGTCCAAGCTTGGTTAGGAACATTACCTTTCAGTGCGACCGTTGGGGACATGTTCAAAACATGTACTGTTGTGTTGAGTGCCTCCCCCCAAAATGTCTTCGGCAGCTTGGCTTGTGACAGCAAGCTTCTGACCCTTTCGCACAAGGTTCTGTTCATTCTCTCAGCTAGGCCATTCAGCTGAGGTATCTTCGGATGGGTCGTTTGATGTCGGATTCCTTGCATCTTGCAGTACTGATCAAACGGACCTCTGTATTCTACACCGTTGTCTGTTCTAATGCATTTGAGTTTCTTACAAGTTTCTCTCTCCACCAGGGCGTGAAACTCCTTGAACACTCCCAACACTTGATCTTTTCCCTTCAAGGTGTATGCCAAAATCTTCATTGAATAATCGTCAATGAATGTCACAAAATACAGTGACCCACCAAATGTTCGTGTCTGCATCGGACCGCATACATCTGAATGTATGAGATCTAGTACCTCCGGTTTCCGTTGAGGTGGGGAGCTCTGGAATGACACTCTGTTCTGTTTTCCAGCCATGCAGTGTTCACACTTCCTTAATTGTAAGTTCTTCAATTCGGGAAGAACATTCCTCATGCGTAGTATCTCCATCCCCGTTTGACTCATGTGACCGAGCTTTTTATGCCATAGCTCAGCCGCCTCATTACTTTTAACTGTATTTATGCTACTATTGGAAATCTCAGCATGCATCAAATACAGAGTTGATTTTTTCTTACCTTGTGCCACCACCATTGATCCTTTAGTGAGCTTCCAGGTGCCGTCACTAAAGGTGCTGCAGAAACCTTCATCATCCAGCTTGTCTGTTGAGATCAGGTTTAACCGGATGTCTGGGATGTGCTTGACTCCCTTCAACACTAGCCTTGTCTCGTTCTCTGTTTCAAGGCAGATGTCTCCAATACCAATGGCTTTGGACTGTCCGTCATTCCTCATCCTTACAGCACCGTAGTCTCCTGATGTGTAAGATGAAAAGAAGTCTATGCGAGATGTGGCGTGTATGGAGGCGCCACTATCTATCACCCAACTGGTCTCGTGGCTGGCAAGATTCACAACATCTTCTTCATATATAATGCAGAAGTTTTTGGAGGTCTTTTCGGTGGTAATAGTAACTCTTTCTTGGTTAGAGTCACCATCTCTCCTGGACTGCTCGTTCTTCAGTTTGTAGCAGTCCCTCTTTATATGGCATTTCTTTTTACAGTGGAAACATTCAATTTCCCTAGTTCTTGATTTACCTCGGTTCTTGTCTGGTCTACCTGGGCCTCAGCTTTTACTCATCCCCATTCTGGTGTTCTTCTCTGTCACTAAAGCTTCTGAGGTTGAGGTTGATGCTGACTCCTTCATTCTCGTCTTTTTTTCTTCCTCAAAGATCCTGGTCTTTGCCATCTCCATAGTGACTTTCTCATCTGCAGCTGAATTTATCACCATAGATCTGAACGTTTCCCAAGATTCTGGTAACGTATTAAGGAGTATTAAGCCATTTACCCCATCACCGAAGTCTATGCCCAATCCTGACAGTTCTTTCATGGTGCCGAGGAAATCGTTAATATGGTCGGCCACAGCTGTACCTTCCTGGTATTTCAAACCCATCATCTTCTTGATGTAGTACAGCTTATTATTGTCAGTCTTTGCTCGGAAAAGCTCCTCCACTTTCTCCATAAGACACGTGCATTTGTTTCTTCACTCACATTGTTGACGATACTATCGTCGATCCACTGACGAATAGTACTGCATATTTTCTGGTGAAGATTAGCCCACTTCTCATCGGTCATTCCTCATAGTTTCTACTCCAGAAATATTGATCCATCATAGCCCTTCACATACAGAAGGTCTTTCATCCTTCATCTCCATATGAAATAGTTTGTACTGGTTAACAAAACCATTTTTCCGTTGCCCCCATCCATCATAAAAATTCTAAGCAGAATTTTAAAAACGGACCTCACCGTTGCATCCGGAATGGTCGAAAATGGTGGAAATGACACTTTGTTTGTCAAAATCCGACACAGGGACCAAATTGCAAATTTCAGAAATTACATGGGTCAAAGTGCAATTTCCAACAGTTCAGGGGCCAAAGTGCAATTACGGAAAATTTAAGGTACTAAAATGCAATTTACAAAAAGTACAGGGGCTAAATTGAAATTTTTTGAAAGTATAGGATCTAAATTGTAATTTCCAGAAAGTTCAGGGACCTATCTGAAATTTTACCAGACACCGCTGACGTGGCAAGCTGACTGGGCTGCTGACTGGGCTAGGTAGGCTGATGTGGCGCTGACTGCGTGCTGACTGTGCAACACGTGGCGGCTGACTGGATCTCCTTCTACCTTCATCAGCGCGTGAGGCGCGTTCTGCGCGTGAAGGAGCGTGGCTTGCTCTCTGCCAGGCGCGTGCGGTGTCCTGGGAGCTCCGATCGATCGCCGGAAAATACCACCGTGCTCGTCTCTCCGTGAAAAGTCCGATGGTATGCTCAAAATCGATTTTCGACAACTTTCGTCGGAACCGACTTTCCGAACCGAAGCTCTGTTTCCGAGTTTCGGGATCCCTCCGAGTAACCTTAGCTACTGATATCACTTGTTGTGATGAAACACACACAATATAGGAGATGTCAGAGAAAATTCTTCTTTATTATCACACAAACAAAGAATTACAAAGCTTACAACCATAAAATTTACAAAAAACTCTCAACCCTCTTTACTCTCTATTCTTACAAATTTGAGATTTCTGGTATGATTTTCACAAAATTATGGTGCTTCTTTTATAGTTGTCAAAACGTGTTGTCAGCTTCTTCAACACATTTTGCTTTTGTCAGCTTCTTCAACAAGTTTTACTTTTGCCAGCTTCTTCAACCCTCTTTACTCTCGATGAACTTGAAGTATCAAGTATCAAAATTTGAGATAGTGTTATTCTGTTTTTATATTTATACTTTGATCTGTAAGAGCTACTTGATGAAGATTGGCAATGTTGGCTCATTTGTGGCATAATGTTTCACCTAGCGAAATTTCATTCTTTTGCCATATAAAATGCAAGTCATTTCATTTTCATATTATTTTTTTTTTATTTTTTTTTTTTAATAGTTGGAAACCTGCCGCCAAACCACCTCTTCCGAACTTAAATGAAGCAGGTAAAAACCTCGGCTATCTCAGGCTCTTACAAGAAACGTATTCCCTGAATTCGAACTCATGACCTCAAAGTGAGATCATGAGCCCTACACCATCAAGTCACGCCTATTGGGGACCATTTTCATATCATTGGTTCTTCTTACTTACCAATGTGTGTTAAAAATATATTCAAAACTACTTGCAATTGAGAAGAAATTAAAGGGATTTTTTCTTATCTTATATTTATATTAAATTTAAGAAATTAACATTACCGCTAGCCCAAAAACCCAATCGTGGGGGAATATCACCGGTCAGTTCCAAAATGGGCCCACGTCAACAAGGCCTATTTTAAATTTGACTTAGGCCTCAGCCTGTCCTGATTTGCAACTAGCAAGACCCCGGCGAGCCCAAAAATCCAATCGTGGGTCCAGTGATGTAACGGCATGTTTGGCATACAACATAGTTAAACCTCCAAAAATTAATACTCGATAAATTAATAATTTCTCTAAAATAATAATTTTTGATCCCAAATTGGGCCAATTTACAAAATTAGTAATTTTGATAAATTAATAAGATAATAATTTTTAGGAAGACTCTTATATAAATTTACAGTCCCGTTAATATCATAAATTAATAATTCTCTAAAATTACAATATAACTAGGACAATTTTAGTAAAATATGAATATATTGTTGTTTGTTTTTTTTCTTGAAATTTAAATTTAGGTGGATTTCATCTCTAATTTTTCTCATTGCATTCAAAAGCTCTGGTGTCGTCTTCTCGATCGGCAACAAAAAATTGTGTAAAGTTATTGTCACTGTGAGTGTTTCCTTTCGCGTGATTCGTTCTATCATCCTCATCTTCACCCCAACAAGATTTTCAATGACACTAGCTACAATTTCTTCAAAGTTTTGGATCTCTGAACATTCATAATCACCAGGGTAATCCAACAGGTGATTCACATCCATTTTATTGCGGTAACTGAGATAATTAATCATGTTTTTAAGATGAATTGAAAAAAAATACTATTTAAATTGATAAATTATTAATTTATCGATTAATATACCTCTCTAAATTAATAAAATTTCATGGACCCAACATTATTAATTTATAGAGGTCTTACTGAATTAGGAACCTGCATTACATTAAATTAATATAATATAATATTTGGCTCCAAAATATTAAAATTTATCAAATTATATATAAAAAATAAAAAAATAAGGACACTTTCTATCAATATTATCTAATTAAATTAAATAAAATTTAGACCAAAATACTTTCTAATCATAAACAGTTAAACACAATGCAACTTAATATAATATAGTGTATTAAACGAACTCTAAAGATACATAAC